>JAYJMI010160088.1:0-10164 GCA_036873855.1 Sarsia tubulosa
GGAGATATTTTGAAAAATGTTGATTTTTGGGCCAATTTTGACCTTTTGACCCCAATTTTAGGGAAATAAGAATTTTTCTGGAGATACAGGGTCTGATCTGGAGATACAGGGCAAAATGCTTATTTTGGGCCCAAAAATGCCCCATTTATCCCGATTTTTGGAAAACAAGAATTTTCCGGCTTTGTCAGTTTTTAGCCATTATGGATGCCTAACATGCGGAAATCAGAAAAAACTAATGAGCCAATTCTGAGAAAAGTTGGTAACCAGGAGTAACCAAAGCTGGGAGTCCAATAATCAGGATTACAATTAGATTTTTGTAATACCTGTTCAACTTATTAAAAGTGTTTTGTAACAAGTTACTTTTCAATACAGACTCAAGACTTTTATTTTTTGAGAAGAATTTGAGAAACTTGAGAAACTAAAGGGCACTTTTTAGTAAATTTATTCAGGGGCAGCTTGTCTGGAATCTATTTATGGTTTTATATTTATTATTTTTGAAAGATATGGAAAAAATGTCAATACCTTTTAAGAATTACCAAATTTGACCTTTTGGACCTTTTGGCCCTGTTTGGAATGAGAATTTTTCTAAAAAATCTGATTCTGTCACTTTCTTCATATATATGACACTTTCACTTTCACTGACACTTTCACTGACTACCTTTCACTCCCAACTTCCTCGACCTCCTCAATAAACTTCACATGCATCACCTTCGCTTTCAATCTTTCACCTCTTCCCTTAGCCATTCTTTCCTTATACTCCTTTCCATCTTCCCCTTCCTCCACACTCTCAGCCACCATCATCCAAAAAATCAGAAAAATCTGATGGACAAGCCTGATTTTATAGGACGCCTTTTGGAAAGCCGGGAGTTTAATATGTGGATCTATCTGCGAAAAATCTTTTGTTTTTCTAGTATTTTTTTCTAAGTTTTTATTAGCTGTTGATATACCTGTGAATGTTTATGGTCGCCATACCATCTCACCCAACGACAGCCATAAACAGCTTCTTTCTGTTTTGCTTTAAGATGACTTGTCACTTTTCCAAACCACCAATCAAAACCTTTCAATTTGCCAATAACAATGTCACCATTTTTAAAATACTGAAAAATAAAATTAATTTTATTAAATAATTTCATTGATTATTCTTAAAGAATAATATTAATAATAACAATGATTTTTAACAAGTAAAAATAACAATGATAGTATTACCATCATCTCAAAAAAAATCACTATCGTTTAGCAGAATGAACTATTAAAATACAGTAGAATTATATTTTTGTTTAGTAAAAAAAAAAATTTTTTTGCATTCTGATTGCCCATGCTGGCCACAAGGGTTTCAAAACATATTTTGGGTACAGAGTACATATTATCGGTATATATTGGGCAAATATTTGGGTACATAGTTGGGTACATATTTTGTGGTATTCAACACAAATACTAATGCTAATTCTTTAATTTACCTTTGTACATAATATTTTAAAACTTTTCTGTTGCTAATTTAAAAGTTTTTTAATTATTAAGCCTCTACAACATAATCTCAGAGTTCATACAAGTTACTCAAAATAAATAATGACAAACCTTTTGCTGTCCAGCATCTATGTTTTCTTGTAAAGCTGCGGAGCTACTTTTTCGCAGTTTTTCTACGGAACTACTTTTTTGTAGTTTTTCTGCAGAACTACTTTTTCGTAGCTTCTCTGTTGTGTTACTTTTTCGTAATTTCTCTGCTTTCTTAGACGCCACTCCAAGTTTGTCATCAACTTCTTTTGTAAAAACTAAATTATCTATAACATCGCTATCATAATCTTTACCTAAAGAAGGGATGTATTTCTGTTGAGAATAGTGCAGAATTTGGATAACCTGTGGAATATCAACATTTTTTCAAAATATTAAAATATTTCTTTGTGATTGTTTAAACAAGAAATTTTTCTTCTTCATCCACAGAAATTCGAAGATATCCCCTGAAATAAATATAGACTGGTCACAGTCACTGTTTTTTAAGCGCACCAGAAATTTAGTTGCAAGTTTGCAAATATTTATACTTAACAATAATTTGAGACTCAATAATTTCTATAATCGAGTTGAAAGTTTTTTACTATCACTGGAGCTCATCACTCAAGAATTAGGGAGTTTACGCTTCTACGACGGCAACAAGGACAAGAACGTTGTATAGACAATAGAAAAATATAACTATTACCATAACTTAAAAAAATTCAATTACCTTTGGAAATAAGATGCAGTAAATAAAAATTGTTCACGACTTGAAATCAGTGTTTTTAACGTTCTTAACACAACGTGAGCAGAAAGATAAAAAAACTAAATAGCATTATCAAAATAACTGTATATTTAGCCTCTTTCAAAAATTGATAAAAGTAATTTATATTTCTAATATAATTTTTATATTCAAAGTTTAAACTTGCAGCTAAATATTTCTTATTTTAATTTTGATGTTCTCTCCATCGTTGTGTTGTAGATGCGTAAACTCCCTATTACCTTATGTAGAACAATGCTTACCATCTGCTATTCGTAACGCTGCTTTTATTTTGATTAGATCATCATTTATACTATCTACTTTTAGATCTACTTTACTCTCTTTACTTAATGGTTCTCTTGCTACACTACTGTCTGAACTTCGATCTGCTTTCCTTGTTGAACTTCGAACCATATTTTGTTCTGAACTTCTTTGAGGAGATTTCTTTGCTGAAAATTTATCTGATGCATCAACAAAGCATTTGCGTTTTCTTGAAGGTGTTCCGATTAAACTATAGTCTAATTTTATACCATCTTTTACTAAATGTTTATCTTGTGTTTTAGTTTGATATGCGTTGAGTGTATGTTTTGTATGCTTTTGATGTGATTTAGTTTGATTTGTGTTTGGTGTGTAGGAAACATCAGAAATATCAGCAAGTTCAGCTGTCGTAGTAGAATCGGAAAGAGTTGATGATGAGCTAAGAGATTCTGAATCGATATCTTTAAGAATTGACTTTTTTTCAATTTTCGTAAAGTCACAAACAGTGCTAATTTTGTTACTGTGTTTTTTTAAATCATCAACTTTCTTTTCTGTAATTAATTCTGTAAAACTTTCAGATTTGGAGACTTCTAACTGATGAGCTTTCTGATTTTCTCCTTGGAGTTTTTGAGAATTTTTTTTTTCAAATAAGTTTGTTCTACTCAAATTATTAGTACTGCTGTAACGCTGCTCGGGCTTTATTTCAGAAGTTGCTTGAGATAACCCTAAAACGAAAGCAAAAACCAATCATTAATAGACCCCCAAAAAACAAAGTTACTTTATAATTGATACAATTTCATTCATTTCATTCATTTCATTGTGAAAAACATTAAAATAAATGATACTGAAAATTTAATCTTTTGACGCCAATTCTATATAAAATGTTTATATAATAGATAAGAATGATCTAGCAATGTTTTCAAAAAAACATACAATTACTTTGTAAAATGGGGCCAACTGAGTTTGGCTGCAGAAAAGAGGAATAAGTGAGTAAGCAATAATAATAGCTGTGTCAAGACTTTGCCTGGAGTAAATTACAGCAGTAGGATAAAGCAAAAAGGTCAGTACCAGCATAAAATTCTACTTTAAGAAACTTATAATTTTTTTAGATTTGCTTTATAAGTTCTGATGTACATATTTTCAAAATCTACATAAATTCTGCTTACAACAATATTTAACATGCCAGAGTTATTTCAACAGATCTTATTGAAATTTTATTGTGAACATTATAAAATTAGGCCTTTTTAAGCCTTTCCTTTACGTAACATTTTAAAACTCCTATACTGATGTGGTTTTTGCTTCCACCCAACTATAGACAAGGGGTTTGTAATCAACTTTTTTAAAAACTTTTTTTACATGCCTAGTAAATTAAGGACCTATATCTATTTTTGACAACTTTCATGAGCCTATATTTGACCCAAAACAAGAATTTGACCAATGAAACATTTTAATAAATTTTTGCACATTATGTCCCTTTTAGGGTCCTCATTGTAGCTGGAATGGCTTAGAAGGCCTGATTTGTGTCTATAAAGTTACTTTAGGTCTTTATATAGGCATCTGAACATTTTAGCACATTTTTAAGTGGACAACCAATTTTGTTGGTCTAGAAAACTAATTTTTCTTAAGAAACAGTCTCCTGTTCTGTCAAATACCCCATACAAAATTTGATACTTTGTTTTGATAAGTGGTTGGATCAAGATATTTCAAAGAGAAATTACTACGAAAATTACATACAATATATTCTGAAGTGTAAACATGGGAAGAGAAAAGAAATAATAAAATAGAAGATAACTAATCAGATATATTGCTATATCTAATACAACAATACTATCTTACCTTCTATTTCTTCAAAGTCATTTCTTCCCCAAGTTAAAAGTATATTGGATATTGACTGGTTAATCTTCCTGCTTAACCTCAAAAGGTCTTCATCTTTACCATTGTAAGCGAGAAATATTTCATGCAGAAATTCTTCTACCGCTTTTTTATAACTCTTTTTCTTCATTTTTGCCATGCTAACTATCTCTGTGAAAGTTCTATAATCTTCTATACAGTCCGTCGGAACCTAAGAAATTAATCCAATTGTGATTTAATAGACAGCTGTTCCTATTAAAAAAACTTTAAAAATACGACTTTTTTAATAAAAGGTAAGGCTTTTCTTTTCAGTATTGGTCCATGAATCTATCCTAGAAGATTTCCTTTAAACAAGGGATAAATTACCAGTGGATCCCCCCAATAAACACTGACAATTGATCTTCCATTATCTTTGTAATGAATTAATTTCACAAATATGATATTTTGACCTCATCATGCAGCAAATGAGCAGAATTATGAAGAGAATGCAGGATCAAATACTACACTTCAATAATATCTATCATTGTACATACAAATTTTCAAATGAATTGGTACTTTGTAGCAAAATATCAATTTCGCACAAAAATTTGACCTTTTGACCAAACAAACAAGAATTTTCGGAATAATGACACTTATCTAAAGTTTAATGTTTAAAGCCTTCATTTAGTTCTAACTTTGTGCAAAAAATGAAAAAAAACTAATGAAAATGTTGATTTTTGGGTTAATTTTGACCTTTTGACACCAATTTTTGGAAAATAAGAATTTTTGTCAAAAATTGGGTTCTTTCACTTTTCATCATTTATGATCCTTTAAACTTGTTCGGTTTCTGAGAAAACATGTTACAGACGGACGGACAGACAGAGCTGAATTCATAAGATCCATGCGGCAAAGCTTCAACCTGATTTATCTGAACATCAATACAAGTTATAAATTTAGTTTCTTTAAAGAAAACCTCACGTGACAAGTTATTTGTGATCTCTAACAGAAGATTAATTTAAATATGCATAAAAACAAAATACTTTCAAATCAACTACTTTTACTTGCAACTTAATAACTAACCTCCATAACTGTATGGTCTCCAAACCATTCAATTGAGACATGGTTACGACTTGGTCTTTGTGCTCTTATAACTTTGCCAAACCACCAGCCAAATATTTGTAAGCGGACAACAACCAATGCACCTGCAGATGTCACCTAACAAACAAAAATAACAAAACTATAGTAGAACATGGTGTACTTGTGTGTAAACAAACTACTAAGAATACTAAATAAAATTAGCTTGATAGCAATACATTGCTGTGATAAACTTTTCATTAAAGAGAATGTGGCCATATGAAAACAAACCTATGGCCATTTTTTTTTAATTTGCGGAAAAAATAAACGTACTGTTTTTTAAAAATATATATTTTTTATAATACATTCCGTGTGCTCTGGAAGTTTATAATTTGAAAGTTTGAATAGCGTCTATATGGAAATTAAGCAATCTGATTGGGTATTAGTTAGATGACACATTCACTTTGATGGTAAAAACAGAAAAATATATTCCTCAACACATTGATTCCTATGGACATAGATCCTTTCGGCAAAGATTCCAGAGATCCAAAATAAAAAAGTATTTAAGCAAGAGATGGATTACCAGGGAACTTCCGGTATATATTTTTTTTTAAAATATTGAAAAGAAAATGTTAATATAATATACGAATTACCAAGTTTGACCTTTGACCATGTTTCATGCAAAAAATTAGAGAAAATTGATGAACAGTTCTTAAGATAATGAAACGTTCATTAGTTTTTTTTAAAGGGTGAGAAATGATGAAAAGTGATTCTTTTTTCCTAAAATTGGGGTCAAAAGGTAAAAATTGGCCCAAAAATCAACATTTCTCAAAATATCTTCAGATCCCTTCATTAAATTTTTTTCATACAAATTTCAACATGATAAAATAAAATAATAAAATGATAAAAAAACCTGTGAAAATTTGCGGGTTACTTTTCTATCTGTCAAAAAGGGGTAGAAGTACTTAATGATTCATTATTTACCTTTCTTATATCCAGCAGTTTAATTTTCTTTTGATCAAAATATGGTTTCCAGTTTTCATTTTCCAATAAAGTTATTTCATTATCACCCTCTTCCCCGTCCAAATAAGGTATTGTTCCATGACTATCCAATGAATGAATACTACTAGCATCACACTCTGCCGTAGGATCATCAATATTATTAACAACTACTGAAGGTGTTACACTATTATTGAAATCGTTCTTTGTAATTTTATTGTTAGTATTCCAAAGCAATTTTTTTTTTACATTTAGAATATTTAAACTTTCAGGAGAAACTGTTAAATTAGCCTTCAGATCTTCTAAATGTTCTACAATGTCTAGTTTTTTAGGAGAAATTGTTAAAGTCACTATTTGCTGATCTTCCAAATGTGCATTGTTTAGTAATGCATTACTCATTGATGTATCGGTATCAGTTGTAAGATTTACACCAAACGTAAAACTTTCATCTAGAGATGTGTTCACATTTGAAACTTCATCATTCATTTGTGGATAAAAATCATTTTGCGATGGAAAGGAAATAGGTTGGTTTTTGATTGGGGAAAAGTTATTTATATCAACAATGTTTAATTCTTTACTACAACAAAAGTCTGGTTGTTTATTTACCGCAGCGGTTTGAGTATTTGAATCATTTCTTACACGTAAATCATCCTTTATTTGATTGCCTTTAGAATCTACTGAAAGAGTTTGTAGTCGAGGAAAATCTTTTTTTTCATAGTAAATAAAGTTCAAGTGTTCATACAAACTTTCAATTTCAGATTTTCTTTTTTTCTTCTTATTTGGGGTATGAGTAACAGCATCAATATTTTTATTAGTGATATTATCAGTCATGTTGTTATTTCTGTCCAGTGATAAGTTAGATTTTGTTTCTACTGTTAAATCTGCCATTGCTTTCAATGAAGAAACACTCTAAAACAAAATAACAGAATAACAAATTATCTGCTATTGAATCAGCAGATATTGTGTATAACCTTTACAAAATAAATAATTTATTTATAGCTTTAGAAAAATTTTAGGTAATCAAATAATAGCAGATTTCATCTGCTGAATTTATCTGATTTGTAGAAAAAAGTTTCCTCCTTTTTATAAACAATTGAGTTTATCCACCACCCACCACCCATTTTACCCACACCAATGCTCAACTAAATAGCTCATGAAAAACTTGTATTTAAGTAAAGTTGATGTACGAACCTTTGTTATTGTTGAGGAACAACTATTTCCATTATTACTATTAGTGCATTGATTTGATGCATAAATCAGACCTTTACCTTTAAAATATAAAACATGTTATAATTATAACTGATTTGTAAAATTTCAAAGTTCAGTAACAGGGACTTACTCAGGTGTTATGGGCAAAATAATTAATCCCTATTAAAATTTTCAGAAATGAATGATCTTCCTGAGTATCCTTTGAAAAATTGAGCAACTTTCTATGTGTAGTTTTTAAAATATATGTAATTCAAATTCGCTAAACAATAGGAATCAAGAAGCAATTGAGCTTTTTTACAAAGTTTGGAGTTATTTTTCTTTTAAATCTGCTGAATTTAATCCACTTTCCACTTCAAAAACAGCTAGAAACTGTGTTAATTTTTAGTGCAAATGCCCCCTTTTTAAGAAAAAAATAAGAAAGTTCAACTATAAAAGTGCCAATTTTTATTTTGCAAATTCTGACCCTGCCCTCTCTTTCTAGATTAGTATTAAAATTGCTCTAGATACTTTAATGGTCAAACTTGAATGCAAAAAATTTGGAATTTTTTTTCTACATCTTTTTTATACCATAAATAAAATAAAATTATTATATATTGACATATATTTTAATTCAGTGTTGAAACAAAAGGGCTGTCTGACAGTACAGGAAGATGATTTCTTATGAAGTCAGACTAAAAACATTGCTTTTCTACCTACTGCCTTTCCAAGTTGGACAACTGTTAAAAAAACTTTAAGTTTCAGTACAATTTTCCATTTTCTTACGAACTGATTGTGATAAAACATTTAGTAAATCACTGATTCACAATAAAAACTGGCGGTGATTAAATTAAATAAAAACTGTCCTTGTTGATACACCTAAGTTCCCAGGGCTGGTCACTCATAATTAAGAATGATTAAAACCTTAAAGCTGATTTGTAAAAACAAAATACGCAAATTCAAGTTCCCTGTACCTTAAACTATAGTGCAAAACCCAATGACTTTTGAGAATTGACTGTCTAAGGTTAAATACTTATTTCCAGGCCTGCCCATATGAACTTATCAGCTTCAATTTCATTACACAATATCTTATTTTAAATCTGGATACCTTCTTGTTGCTTCAGTAGTTTGTCATCTATTGGTGAAATATTTACTGATAGTAAAGAATGTGTGTTGTTGACATTAGTGTGAACATTTGTCTTTTTAAGTTCTTCCTCTTTTCCATCCTTACTAAAAAAATTAACGTAAATTCAAACTGATTTTCTATAATATACTACTGTACTGTTAAATTTTTCCAACCTTCATTCTACATTAACAAAAACGCAAAAATATTTTGGAATACACCAAAATACATTGAGAACAAAATTTTCTAAAGCTTAGTTCTCAATAGTGTTGTAAAGCTTATGATGCAACAATGCCTTAATTGGTTTAAATAATTTTCTACAATTTTTAGTGGTTATTATTTATTTGTTTACATTCTTTACACTCTCAAACAATTTTGATAGTTTGTATTTTTTATTTTTTTTAGCAGACGTATACAAGTGTTATTTTACCTGTATGCGTTATATCTTTCAATCCCTCTGAACCTACCAGTCACACTTAACACAGTTTTAAACATTGTGCTAGTGTAAGCTACTTAATGTCATATTAGAGTATTTGGTAATGCCTGTAACTTTTAAACTGTGTTAAGGCTCGTAATCGTTGTAGCATAAGCCTTACGATGCTAAGTGAGTTCTACTGTATGCTTAATAGTTACTATTATCATTGAACACTTATAATTTTATCTTCAAGCAATATCAGAAGACAATAAAAAGTGTTGTGTATTTAAGGAATGGAACTGAAACTATAAGCTGGTGAACTAGTACAGTAAAAATTTCAATTGCGTTATAACTTTTCTAATAAAACATTTTGTTGGATGTAAGTTTGAAATACAATAAAAATCAGCAACAAAAATTTGTCTTTTCTTCGATCTCCGGTTGATTACAAAATTTGCTACAGTTGATTTCAAATGAAATCCCCAGAGTTTACATTGAAACCTTGATGTGATTACAAAAGAATATGTGATTAGTTCTAAAATTTTGTATTTTCTGCTCAGCTAGTGACAAAAAAGTGCATTTGGCTGCAATTCGGACACAATGTTTAAAACTTGCAGCCTTTTTTTTTTTTTTTTTTTTCACAACTCAAAATTATTTGAACTTACAAGCTGAAATTCTCTTTTTTTCTTCTCATTATGTTTCTTGAAATATTTCTTATCTTTATGTTTAAATCTAAAGATGAAAAACAGCAATAAATAAGGTGCAGTTTAGAACAAGGAATCAAATACTTATGGACTCCCTGGAAAAAAAATTAAACAAGTATTTTTAGAACTATGATACCTATATGTCAATTTATAGCTTACACTTATTTCTGATTGTACAGGCAGGTCCTTTAACTTGAGGCCCTTTAGCTTCATGCAAAAAAAATCAGAGAAAACGGATAAACAGTTCCTGAGAAAGCTGGGTTACGTAATAAATTTTAAACTTTTGACCCTAGTTACCTGCAAACAAGTAATTTTAGAACTATGAAACTTTTGA
>JAYJMI010160199.1:0-10163 GCA_036873855.1 Sarsia tubulosa
ATAATCATAAGGAGAAAGATGTAAAACATTCTTACCTTGTCTGCGAAGTCATTTATTAGTAATATTTACAAAAAATTTACATGCTGGAGCATATCGCCAGAAATATTGCGAGTACTAATCTTCCACGTATCACCCGAAATGAATCATAAACGTCACATGAGCAAAAACAACCAATCTCTACACTACAAATTTGTAAAATTTCTTTCATATTCCCGCGATCGAGTATAATTCAAAAAAAATTGTTCCGGAAAATTGTTCCGGATGTTGTTCCGGCTGTAATGTAATTCCGAATGTAATTCCGTGTACGGAACGTACGAGAAGAAAAAAAACAACGCCTAAACCAATAAAAAAAATTGTTCCGGAAATGTTTCGGAAAATTGTTCCGGAAATTGTTCGATTCCGTGATCCGTGTACGAGAAGAACAAAAAAAAAAAATCTGCCTAAACCAATAACTCATCGACTAAAAGTCGCTGACTTAATTATCTTTATTTAGCGTTGGAATAAAAATGTACAATGTACCTAGCTAATATAATTACATATTTGCTAATAAAATCCAACGTTAACAGCTTGCGCTGTACGACTTCATAGTGATGTCTGCATAAACATTAACAACTTGCGCTGCATGACTTCATAGTGATGTCTGTATAAACGTTAACAGCTGTTCTATTTTATTAAAGCTCTTTGCATAGAGTTTAATGGTATAATTAATTTTTAGAAAGCAGTTACTTGACAATTAAACACCAATTCTTTTGTTTATCAACAACAAATTTATATGACACAATTTATTTTTGTAAAATTTGTAAATCAAAAATGAACCACTGATCAAAAGGAAGTAAAGGAAGAAATGAAGAGAAGACTTTGGTCAACTTGGGTTGTCCCGAGTTTACCGAATCCAAATAACTTTTATCATCTAGAAGATAAC
Source organism: Sarsia tubulosa (assembly GCA_036873855.1). NCBI lineage: Eukaryota > Metazoa > Cnidaria > Hydrozoa > Anthoathecata > Corynidae > Sarsia > Sarsia tubulosa. The sequence goes on from JAYJMI010160199.1 coordinate 923, forward strand.
TTTCAGATAGAAAAATATGATATCTTCAATAATTTTTATAACTGTTCCACCGTAAAATATGCGGCCCATACTTGGAAAGGTTTTATATTTGGAGGAACAGAACATAGCTAACAACTTCCGTTGTTAGACTTCTATAGTCCTTCTTATTTCTACTGTACATGAAAAAGTTCAGCGAATTAACAAGATTTTATAATGCTTGCCTATTGTATTTTGGGACCAGGTTTTTATTATCGCAATGAAGGAACTAAATGTAGAAATTGAACTTTAAATTTGGTAGTCGCACATCATGTTGTAGGTCTATTTTTGTTCTGATTTAATCATCACGGAAACCCCTCGTAATTTCTGAAATAATAATGCTTTGAACTTGAGACTTTGCTAAATTGTAGAATATTATCCGAAGATTATATTTCTAAAGAAAGTTTTTGATGACGTCATCAAAAATACTTTTTTTAGTAAATACCAAATTTACCTACTATTTTTAAAGTGAAATAGATCAATAGCTATGCAATATTTTTAGGTTCTATATTTTTAAATGGAAAAATAACACTTTGAAAATTGGAAAAAACTTAGATAAAGTGTACTCACTAAAATTTCTACCATTACAAAGAGTTTTAACAAACAAGCAATTGAGAGAAAAAAATCTAGCTTGAAATAATTTGTTTACTCGTAAAAGAAAGAGCACGCGAAACACGAGGGCACAAAAACACGAGAACACAAAGGCACGCGAAGCACGTGAGCATGTTAAGCACGACAGGACGAGAGCACGAATAGTACGCAATTTAGCATACTCAAGTGCATATAATCAAACGGTGACCAAAGAAATTATAGTTAAGGACAAAACTACACCAACCTCTGTCCTCCATTGTGGATTTCTATGTATTTTAATTTTCAGGAAAAAATCAATGCTCTATTATTTTTTCTCCAATTCTTGTCAATGTGAAAGTCAAAAAAATAATCTTCTTCAAAAACCTTACTTGAAAAATTTTATCAAATTCTACAATCAGAACTAAAGTTACAGACTTATTTTTGTAAATAAATGGTTTTTAAAATCCTTTATAATAAAATATTTTACCCCTCTGAATAGTTCAGGAACCCCTTTTTATTTTCTTCTCGCGATCAAAAAAATAAATATCCCTAATAATTACAGAAGTAGGTTAGCTTCTTGTTGTCATGACGAAATAAACATAAGACGATTTATAGCAAATCCATGTAATATGATGAACACAGTGAAGCTATATGTGAAGCTCTGAAACATCTAATGGTAATTTACGTGAAGCTCTTAAACATCTAATGGTAATTTACGTGAAGCTCTTAAACATCTAATGGTAATTTATGTGAAGCTCTTAAACATCTAATGGTAATTTATGTGAAACTCTTAAACATCTAAGTTACTAGTTGATGGATGAACTTCACTCGAACGTTTTTTATAACACATAAAAATATATTTCCTTGCACTTTTGTCTTTCACAAAAAATACTAATGGTTCAGTTGAAAAAAACAACACATAACCAAGTCGTTGCAACCAAATGCTACCATTTAAAAGTAATTTTGAAGAAGTTTTACTGTGCGCTATGATGATGTTCCCAAGAACAATTAGTAAAGTAGCTATCATAAAGGTTAGAAATACGTATAAAATAAGACTCTTTGCGAATTTAATAGAATTAATAGATTCGATACGGTCTGTAGTTTCAACTATGCGTTTTCTCAGAAGTACATAAGTCCAAATATAACATATCACCATGACGACTAGCGGTAAAGTAAATGGAATGTATGTAAATATTGTTCGAAATACTCTATAATCTTTTGTAAGTATTGTTGCTAATGTCCATCCAATGTTTATTACCCACACGGAAAATGTAATTAGCTTAATTTGCTTCTTTTGTTGAGTTCTTCTGTCCTCGTATCTTAAAACATCTTTAACAGCTTTTAGTTGAATCACTCCTATAATTGAAACCATTAGCACTAAGTTGTATAAAGCAAAAAGTTGAGAATGTTCTAAAAAGTGTCGAAAACATATTGTATATAAATTACGTTGAATACCGATAAACTCACGACCTATAAACGAACATGCACCAATAATATTCGAAATATAATTCGAGCAAAGTAATAAATAATAAAGATTGGATCGTCTTTTTTTTCCGATAAAGGTGACAATAAGTGCTGTGACGTTTGTATAAATGATGAGAAAGAGTATGATACTTAATAGAACATAATCAATAACTCGATAAGTGGGGTCAATATCTTGTGGATTGCATAACATGTACGTTTTATTTTCTTCCATATTTTTATCAGTTGTGACATCCAACAAAGTGTAAACTTATCTTGAAAAAATACAATTGTCAAGGAGGAAATGTTAATTAATTTATCTAATTTTTTGAACAATAACAATACGTCAATAAATCCATTTTTCCGTTTCTTTATCCTTATTAAAAATATTAACGATCTTTTTACGATCTACGATGATTATATGCATACTCATTAATCTTAGTTTAATTATTGGAATGTATCAGACACAGCAGGGCGCTAAACATGGCAAAAACATTTTTTTATATAAAAATAAATCTTTTTTAAATCACGAGGCGTACAATAAATAATTTCAAGGTAAAAGATATGAAGCTTGGCAAGTAAGGTTGTTTGACTAAGACAAGTCCAAATATATTTGCTTGGTGAACGTACCATGTGACCTTCTAGAGAGCACGTGATATTTTTAAATCTGAAATAACTGCTGTTCTCTTCGCCCAATGATATTGAAACTTTGGAATGAAGGTTGTCTGACCGAGATAAGTCCAAATATATTTGGTTGGTAATTGTACCTCGTAACATTATAGGGATCACGTGATTTTTTTTAATTCTGCAATAGCACCGTTCATGTAATCTAATGACAATCAAACTTGGTAATTATGGTTGTTTGACCAAAACAAGTCCAAGTACCTTTGGTTGGTGACCGTACCACGTGACTTTCAAGAGATCACGTGATCTTTTTAAACCTGAAATAACGGCGAATCTTGTTTTGTAATGATAATGAAACTTCGCAACTTTACTAATACTAATATATTTTATAATCACCTCATGCAAACGCATTAACGAAATTTTTTCGTGTATCCCAAAAAAACAAATACAGAACTGAACAAACTTCCTACAGTTTCTTTACATCAATTGTTTTTCATATGTTTCATCGAATTAACTATCGAATAATTGAGACTTACTTACTGTTGCTACCGTGTAGTGCCGTTCGGCTTCTTGTTATTTTCTAATTCCTCTGTCAAACGAAAATAGCAACATTTATTTATATATCACAAAGGGATATAAATAACTATTTATTACTAGTAGTAGAGTCGTGCTCAGTTTTCTCATAGACATACCAACTGAAATGGACGTTCAACTCATATCAAGTTATGCAATATTCTTTTGTAAAATGTCATTAAATCTCTAATCTCTAATCTCTAATCTCTAATCATGCATTTATCTTAGTATGGAACAATAATAATTACCGACAATCACCAGCCTGTTTTTTAACAAACTAATCCTTAAACAAAAACAGAAAAAAACGAAGGAAATATAATACATATAAAAGAAATACAGAACTTTTTTCTTCTGAGAAGTACCCTGAGTAACTAGTTAACGTTAAAAATTACTGCCATGTAAATGAAGATATTATCTTTACGCCCTATAAGCAAAAACTTCCTACTCTTAAAATTGGCTTCCTGTTTTTGTTCTTAATCTTTGGGTTTTCAAATAAATTTTGACGTAATTATACAGTAAACATCTTTTAAAAACTCCTTTAGAGAAATAACTTTATTATTATCATAAAACATAGAAATTAAACATGATTTATTTTTGATTAGCGCTCGCGCTGTATCTTTGCAATGAGCTTTGCTAAAAAAAATAATATTTCTACATGTTTTTGCGTGTATCCACGCGTATTTCGATTTTAAACGCAGAATCCATTGTTTATTTAAATTAATGCAGTATTTTAAATCCGAAAATCTTATCAATGGCCTTACGATGATAACTAGTATTTAACAAAGAAAAACCATATTTTTATGCCCAGTGTAAATTTATTAAGTTTGAACATGTGGATTTTGTAAATTGTGCAATGTTTAAAAACCATTGCTAATTATTTCATTATAAAATAATTAGAATAATTAATTTTAATTAAACATTCATCAAAACAACTAGCAAATGGAACAAGAAAACTCATCAGCATTAATTGTTTGAAAATATCATTTAAAATATTCTTAAAGTATATGAGCTGTTCTTTAACTTTGCTTTTTTACCGGTACTGCGTTATTATAATTGCATTTGATAGAAAGTACTATATTGAACAATTTTATATAAGATTTTAAGTTTCGTATTCTACCTAAAAAATGACCATATTTCAAACAAATGAAAACATTAAGCGCTAATCATAATGCCCACAGGCGTTCTAGTTAATGTTTAAAGTGCTAATTTCAAAAATTTGATGTTAATGATTAAGAGTTGTCTCTTGAGATGTTTCTTTGTTTCGTATAACGAGCGTAACACGGCTAGCTGAAACATTAAAGTGATGTTGAACGTCCATCTCAGTTGGTATGCTATGGTTTTCTTGAAGTATATTATTTAAAACTTTTACATTAAACACTTCATGTCTAATTGTTTTGTAAATTTCAGGCCTGCCAACCTTCTTCGACAACTTACTTGTTGCATCACCGTTGCAAGACACCCCTTCTCTCTTAATTCACGATCGAACTTTTATGTCGTCTCAGCGATGCACAGCACTTCTTCTCTCTTATCTAAACTTCATCGATAACACCTGTTACTTCGGCTTTGAATATAAATTTTCTTAAAATAATTTATCTTAGTCTGCCAACCTTTATTGACCACTTTCATGCATCTCAGCGTTGCACAACACTTTTTATCCTGTCAACCTTCCTTTTCTCCACGTTGGACAGTTTTGACATTTGTAATTAAACAGTCGGCGACTAAACGACGAAATAACGACATTTTATTCACAATCATTATCATTATTTTTCATTTTCAATACATGAACTCATCAGTACATTCTCGTCAACAATATACGATTTGTTTCTTTAAGTAGTTTCTTTCGTTTTAACTTTGTTTTTATACTTTCTCTGACATATTTGTCTTTAACGTTTTCAGATTTCCACCTTCCGTGCTTTTTGAAGAGTCTATCTTCTACTCTTAAATTTGCAGCAGCGGATGCTCCTCCAGATCTCAAACTATGAACGCTATGAACGCCGAAGTTTTTGAAGTCTAAACCAATATTTTTCAAGTTTTTTAAGAATAAGTTCTCTAACTGAAGTGTAGCTTATTGCTTTATCTTCTTTCCTTAATTTCTAGCCCTGGGTTGTATCAATGTATATGCCATAATACATTGATAATGCTAGACAGTGGTTCTACGCGAAATATCTGTAAAATAAATAAATAAATAAATCAGATAATATGTCATCTATCATCAAACTTCTCGTGATTTCATTTACCATTAAGTTTATTGCTCAATACAACATTTTTCTTTCTTAAATATTATAAAATTACAATAAACTACCAAAAATCAGACATAGTGTTCTATAATTAAAAATGTTACAAATTACAAAAGGTCAATAAAAAACAATACAGTTAAAATTCCTAGAAGAATATATAATAAGTTAGTAAAAAGATCAAAGGAAAATGAAAAACTAATTAATTAAGTGAAATTGAATAATGGAAGACCTGTCTGTTGAGCTCAGGCCTCTCCTATTTTATATACAAACCCTCAATTATTTTCAACTCATATTTTGTTCTTGCAGTATCTAAAATAGAAAAACATTCCTCATTTCAACTATCAAAAATAAAATAAATTTTAAAAAAAGCTAAGAAAATGGAGTAAGAAAACTTCGAAACGTATCGCTAAAAGATATTGTTTTTTTATTACTATACTTATAAAACTTGTGCTCCCTCTTTCAGTAGTTACCATTATTAGAAATACATTAAAATCATCGTAAAATCCTAAAATGATAAACAGAAAAAAGTTAAAAATCTTTGATAAAAATATACAGTTGCTGTATGACTTCTAGGAAGTAAAGTGCTCAATATTTAAAATAGACCTTTTATATGAAATGGGCAATAAAAAATATCTTTGTTGGAACTCAGAGTTTCATGCTCTGCAATCTTCAGCCAACTAAAATTTACAAGTAAAAAACGTTATATAATATTTACAATGCGATGGTGTCATTCGTGTCATTAATTTAGATGGTAAGAACAAACAATATCTAATGCATTCATTTTGGGCAGCTTGTAATTTCTTTTTCAAATTTTTGTTCAAGCTTGGATACCAAGAAGTACAAGAATAATCAAAATGTGGTTAAATCAAAGCATTACACAAAAATCTTCTGAGGGATGGTGTTAAAAACTTGTTTTTCTGATACAAAACCTTAATCTTGAATTTACTTCACTTATAACTTTGAGTGCCATAGATTCTCCTGAAAGTGTCTCATCAGGGATACAGCCTAGATATGTGACTTTAGAGTGACGCTTAATATCAGTTTCCCCATAAGTAATTGAAAAGTCATCATTTTTTTTTAAATTTCTTATTAACACCAAAAAGAATAGACTTTGTTTTGTATTCCTCAAAATGAATTCTAAGTTTGTTATCAACAAACCAGTCATATAAATTAGGAAAGTCTTCTAAAACTTTCTTTTCAATAATTTTTACATCTTTGTCTTGAAAAACAATACAAGAATCATCTGCATATAAGAAAAGTTCTGAAAACTTGACAGCACCTAGCATGTCATTAACATTTAATAGAAAACGTATAGGTCCTAGAATAGACCCCTGTGGACACCACAAGAAAGATTACCTGCGTCAGAAGTAGCATTTTCAACAGTTACTAAAAACGTTCTATTTTCTAAATAAGAGTTAAACCAGGCAATTGTATTTTCTGAGAAATTTAGATATTATAGTCAAAAGTATCAAAGGCTTTTTGTAAATCTATAAGTATGATCCCTGCGAACAGTCCTGAGTCAAAAACGTTTAAAATTTTATTATTTAAAAAGATAAACAAAAAATAAATTGAATGCTGTGGTCAAAACCTGACTGGTACTCGTAATAGATTTTATTTATCGTTAAAAATTCTTGAGTTAGATCATGTATTACTTTTTTAAAACTTTGGAAATCAAAGGAAGTAAGGAAATTGGTCTAATTGGTTTGTCTTATCACCTTTTTTGAAAAGAGGTTAAGTTTAGCAATTTTGCATTTATCTGGAAACTTGGCAAACTTAATGGAGAGATTGCATATTTGTGACAGAGGTTTAGCTTAATTTATTTTACAATTTTTTTAAGTTTTGCTATACTCTTTTTTAAATTTTCCTCAAAAAACTCTCTCTCTGTTTTTAGCATAAGATTTCTGAAATCATCAAGAGCTATTTTGAAAATGTCTTCATCTACATGTAGTTGGCTTTTTTTAAATTGTTTAAAAAACCTTTCCTTTACAGCAATTGTTTCAGCTATCTCTCCATCGAACGACTCTTCTGCTGAATTTCTTATTCTTGCTTTTTTCATAGGAGCAATGCTTTCTATTATAGATTTAATACTTTCACAAAATTTATCATAAGCTAAATTTATGTCATAAAATATTCATAGTTTGGAAAGGTTACTTCATTTAGGGCTATTAAGTACTTCTCTGCTGAGTAATATTTCATTGATCTAAAGGTAATGTTTTTATGAGAATTTGGCTTAAATTTAGTGTTTCTTCTAGTACAAAAAATACATTGATGATCAGACATACCTACTTCAAGTCCAGTATGTTCGGTCTATTTTTCTGCCATTTTGAGAAATATTGAAAATATGAAGAAGCTGTATTTTCTTCTACACTTCTAGATATCAAATAAGGAAGTAACAACACTGAGGATTTGAATATTTTATTTACCTTATCATCTCTGATGATGACGTTTCTTCTGATTGTATCTAAGATATAAATATAATTTTTAGCAAAATCTTTCTAGCCGTAATGCTATAAAGTTTCCTTTGATTTTATCAGAACCTATTAACGACTTTTTTTTGTTAACTAATCCAACATAACTTAGTGGATCTTCTATAATTACAAAGTCAAAAAAACTTTGGAAAAGTTTTGGGGATTCCAATAATAATGGCCAAAATGAAGCTGGTGTCCAATGAGGACAAACTAGTACTGCGTTTGAACTACTTTCACAAGCAACAAAATGATTGATAATTTTAGGTAAAAGTGTTCCTGGTTGAGGTGAATGAAGGTGTTGGATGCCTTGTTGGTCATGTCAATGGGGACTGGAAAGACGGATTGTTTTTATTATTCGGAGGGTATTCGTAACGTTGGACATTCAGAAACTGATGATTGTTTCTACGACGCAAAGGACGTACTTTACTTTTAAAAGTGCTAGCTTTTTTTTGGTAATTGCCCTTCTCTCGGCATTACAGATTTTCTTATCATTGTCTGAATTGCTTGCCATCAGATCTGCTTAATACTCCTTAGCAATATCTCAGTCAGCGGGAAATCTATCTGTTATTTTAATGATTTTGTTTCTTTTTTGTATTTTAGAAGCCATTTCATGGAGAAGCTTTGCTGTTGCATCACAATTAGAGGAGTCGAAGTTTCTCGTCGCTACCTCTACCAGTTCCAGGATTTCGTCATTAAAGCTAAACTGTATTTCGTTACCTTTGTGGACATAATTATCGACATTGTGTTTCTTATTCTCGTTTACTTCACTCTGCCCGAAAATGTTGTGTTGAATTTCTTATCGAAGTAGTTCATCATATTAATCATCATTTCTCCTTTGTTCATATCTTTGTCATCAACTTATTCATCCGCGTATTTTCTCCTCCTTTTTACTGAGAAGTCTTGGTTTTCTGGCTCCGACTGACTTTCAGTATCTTCCGGAGGTGCACTTGTTTCGTTTTCAACGACTTGCTCTTCTTATGAAGTAGATTGCTCTTTATCGTGTAGGTTTTTGTTTTTAACTTCTGCTGATTTTGCATCACGACATTCAAGTTTTCTCAACTTACCAAAAACCATGTTTGAATCAAAATTAACAAGAACCAACTGCGTTGATTAAAGATTTACATTACGGTAATAAACAATTGTTCAAACTTTTAAGGTACTGGCATAATTTATAGTTAAAAAGTAAAGATTTCAAGCTCCTGTGCTTCTGGTTTAGTTTTGTAACGACATTTATTAGTTGTGCCTATTTTAGTTAATGCGTATTAGTCGTTAACTTTCGTTAAGGCAACTCGG
>JAYJMI010160421.1:0-10160 GCA_036873855.1 Sarsia tubulosa
CGTCCAGCTAAAGTCCCGATAGGACGTCTCATAGGGACTTAAATAGGTCGTCCGTGGGACGTCTCAAAACAAGGGTGGACGGACGGACGTAGTACGGACGTCCATGAGACGTCCTTAGGACGACGTATGCCCACTGGGTAAGCAACTACTAAACTCTTTTATACTTTTTTTTTTCTTCTAATAATGCAAATTTTACGTTTGACATTTTTTTCCCCTGCTGTGTAACGCAATATTTTTTTTTATTTTTATTTTTTTTTTGGTTTGTCCATAACAAAATTATCTGTTTGTGTTTTGTCTGTTGTTGTTGTTGTTTGTTTTGTCCCGAGTTGTGCTTTGTGGTATGTGTTGTCTGGCTTTTTTGTTCTGTCTTTTCTTTTTTTTTCCATTTTAAGTTCATTTTATACGATTTTGTTCTATTTTATAAGGAGACCTATTCGGAACCAGTATTTAAACTTATTAACTTTTTACATCAGTGCTGAAAGTATTGTTTACTCAAGTTCTACCTTTCAGATCATCTAAAGACATATTTACTAAAGTAGCATGAATTTAACCTAAATTGTTAAATCGTGCAATTAAATGATCCCTTATTCTACTTATTTCAATATGTTCTAAAACATTTACGATTATGTTTGTATAGCTTTTTATGCAGTTAACTATCTTGCCTCGACCATGATCCACCCAATTTTATTCTTTTAGTATTTTTTTTTGTATTTTTTCATATTTGCCGAGGAAGATATGTTAACTGCTCTTTCTGTTCATCAACTTATCCAATAGTTTATGGATATTTTTTCCATTGTTTTTATTATTCCCTTTTCATTTTTATTTTTTTAATTTTTTTATTTTATTTTATTTTTTGTTACGTTTTTTTGGCTCAGTTTCAAGGTTCTCCTTCTTGGGTCTTCTTTTGAAATGTACTCCAGTTTTATTTTACTTAGTAACCTTTTGAAATAACTACTTACTTTAACTACTTTTAATTCTCTAAGAAAATGATTTACCTAGAAGCTTTTTGTTTAATTTTTTCCCTTTCTTAGAATTTAAAATATATTTGACTATTTTTAGTCTTTATTTTATTGTATTAGGAGTATAAAAGAATACATTAATTTGATTTGATTTGATTTGATTATATACTGTGATTCTTTTTTCTCCAATAGTATTTATTCTGTATAAATGTATTAACATATAAATTATAAAAAATCGATCACATCCAAGAGTTATTGCATGTTGATGACCACTTCTTAAATCTTAAATCTTATTTATTTAATCGCTTGACAGAATCTATATTATGTAGACTGGGATTACTTGACATAAAAGTGACGTATTCACCATCAGGCAAATACTTTTTGTTCTCTAACTTTAAGAGTTGCTAACACTCGTCACATTTGTGATATTACCGAAAATATTGCTGTTTTCCGCCAACCTCGTTCCCAGAACAAATGTTCCCTGTGAGAAGATCGCTAAGCATTCCTACGCCTTCCTCTCTTGTGAAAAGTTATTTTTCTGGGAGCGAGGTTGATTTTAAGCATTAAATACATATAAATAAAATTGATTTATATCAATTTTTTGAGTGATCCCCTTCTGGTATTTTTTTTGATATCTCAAAAACTTTCCGCGCTATATCCCTGCTGCTTTGTGACTTTTATTATTTATATATAACGCACTTTTTCATATGTTACGCAAAAATTAGGAAAACAAAATTATGAATCATTTGTCAAAAGACACACTCAAAATCAGCATTTTGGTCATTAAAAATAGAAAAAATTAAATCAGCTATAATTCTTTCATTATTAACTCAATCATTATCAAACTTTCATAGAGTGTTAATTATCTCATGTACTGATTAAAGAGCCCGAAATTCCGATGAAGGCTATCGTAATGGCGATTAGTAAATGACCCGAAAAATTGACTTGTCCCTGTATCAAGACTCTTGATGTTTGAGTTCTCTTGCAGTTGGAAACTTATCAACAGTTCTTGTTAAGTGGTTTCTGTCTGCAACAGGGTTTGAGTCTTAGAAGTAATGATATAGTTGATGTATTTAGTAGAGGGACTTCAGCCTTAAGGGATTAACGACCCTACTTATTACTCGAGTTTTTTCTATCTCAACTAACCTTATAAAGGGAGACTGGTACAAACTACCATTCTTTGTGTGTTTTCTAAAAGACCATAATTAATTATAACCATCAATCAGAGTTGTTAAATCTTTAATTTCATGGGAAACCATGTTTAACCAAAAAATTATGCTTTAAAAAAAGTAAAAAAAAAATAATTTAAATTTTTGATGACGTCAGCAAAAAATATTTCGGAATTTTTTATTTTTTTTTTGGTAATTTGTGACGTCATAAAATAGTCTTCCTATGCAATTATTGTAAAAACCGGAAGATAAGTTTTTTGACTACCTTTTATTTTTATCTACCTTTTTTACCATATATTTATATTGAAAGGTCTTTCGATGTAGCCAATAAAAACCGTGGATGTAGCCAATAAAAACCGTGGATAATATGAGGTTATTTTTAAAAAATTTGGAATGATATACACCAAAGGATAGTTTTAAAATGTAGTGGATTGTTGGCGAAACTTCAATACGTCTACTATACTTCTGATCCATGCTTTAATGACTTTTATTGATTTACAAGCTGAATAGAAGAATAGTGATAGATTATGCAACGACTTTTGACGAAAATAAAAGTTTGCTGCCAGTAAAGCCTTTTTTTTGACTACAAAAAATTCAAATGTTTCATTTATTAATTGACTCGTAGTGCTGATTAAGTTTAATATTTCTTACTTGCTTTGTTTTTTTTAAAGTTAGACTTTTGATGTTAATTTTTTAAACACTGTATCTACAAATAAGTCGTACCATATTTAGCAGTCGGCCCTTTTCTGCAAGTAATTGTATAAAGTTCCTGTTTTGTTGTTGTAAATAATGACATGACTTAGTATTCGTTGACGGCACTTGGCTTAAAGTTTCCAAACTGTCGTGTGGTCTGATGCAAACGCTTGTTTCCTTATAAAGTATAAACATTTAATTTATTTTGATATTTTAGATTGAGTAATACAGAGAAAAATTGTAATTTACACTAAGACGTCTTAAATTTCTTTTAAGCGTCTTAAATTTCGCACCATTCATTTACTAAGTGTTATTGAGTTATTTAAAGGACTACTACCACGATTTTTCCGTTTTTAAATTTTTGATTAAAATAGGTAAAGCAAAAAAATGGCAATAGAATGTCTCAAGCAATTTTTGTTTTAATTTTTAGTTTTTCGAAAATTAAGGTTTTAAACTTAATATTGACCCCATGTGGTTTCATCAAGCAAAACTGTGTGACGTCATGTACGATTTAATCTTATTGTATATACCTTTATATTGTGCTTTGATATATACTGACACCCTGCAATCATCGAGTTTTAGTGTAAATACTTTAACTACTGTAATGCGAATTACAAATTTAAAATCTTGCTTGTGTGTGTATTTATTTACGAAAAAATATATGAAGCTTTACTGACAGCAAAATTTATATATAACAAAATTGAAATTGACATTTTTTTAAAACTTTGTATTCTAATGTTTATATACCATGTCAGTTTCCAATTTGCGCTTAAAATCGTAAGTGACGTCACACTGAATAAATACGAAATAAAAGTTTGTTTTGTTTTCCTTATTTATGAAGATTTTGACAGGTTTTCTTCTCGAAATTAGATTTTTTGTATGTTTTATATAATTTATATAATCTAAGCAAAAACCTCGAAAACAAAAAATCGTGGGAGTAGTCCTTTAAAAGCAACACAGAAGTAATTAGATAACTATCATTGTTTATGTAAATATCTATCATACACTATCCACTTGGGTTTAAAACTATACTTGTATACACACATGTCATTAGAGTTTTAACCACATTTCTATTGAAAGTTAAGGGTTGATTGTATGAGAGAATTCATCCCCGTATGAGATCTCAACTTTTTGAGTAGGTAAATGGAAATAAGATCTACGATAAAACGTTGTTAACCCTCCTTATTCGTATTAGAACGTCTCATAGAATCGACCCCTTGAGTTCAATATATACGTAAAATCAATGGTTAAATAATTGTTAAAGTTATCAAAACAATTAATGCTTTGTTTTAATTAAATAACTAATTACAATTTTGTATTGTCTTTTATTTTGTATTTGTATTAAATTTCTAAAAACGTAATTGACAACTTTAATTGTCAAGTTGTATTAATTTGATATAATAAAGTTAGTTTTAGTTTACAAAGATTACTGACGTAAACATGAATAAACGACACGTAAAGATATGCATTTATATATACATGAAGTAAAGTAAAAAGGTTTGTCCTTGTTCTTTTATTGAAATTATTAAGAACAAGATTTTATTAAGAACAAGGTTTGTCCTTGTTCTTTTATTGAGTAGTTAAAATAAATAATGTTTTAGTCAGGGATATATCAAGATTACTTTATTTACTAGATGTAGTATTTTCTTGTACAACTATCGTTCAGGAGGTACATCAAACTATAGTTGATATTCCTTACAATGTTTCAACCAAACAAGTTTTGTAGAAAAAGTTTTGTGTAATTGATTTTATCTGCCTTTTATTATAAGTTATTATTTTTCTATTATGATATATCCACAGAGTCCCCGCTTTACAAGTATTTGTTGAATATGTCAAGCTTGGTTTGTATTTTTTAACTACAATATAACAGTATAATGAAAACTGCTTTTTTAAATAATGTTATTACAAAGATTTTCAAGTTCAAATATTTATATTTACATTAAGGATTTGTTTCTGAAGAGATCGTCATAAACCGATTTCCACTTATTATTGTTATTTTGTTACATGCTATCAAATATAGATGAACCAATTTCCGCTAATTATCGTTAGTTAGTTACATGCTATCTAATATAGATAAGTTAATTGTGGAACGTATACTTTTAATAACTTTGAACTGTTTCATTGAATACGTCTCTGTGAATTCAAAGTACTAACGATCGCTTAGTAAATTATAGTATACAGCTTCTGTCCCAAATGAAGCAAACCTTTGTCAAAAGCAACTATTTTTGAAAAATGATTTGACTGTTAGAAGGAAAATCTTAATGTCTTTTAAATTAAAGTTTTTAACAAAAAAATTACAAAGAAATACAAAATTAATTATCAAAAATAACAATAAAAGTGAATAAATAATGTAAAATATTATTTTTGAGGAAAACATTTTTTCGAGCAATTAATTATAACAAAGTGGACAGGCGATGAAACATTTTAAAAGTAATTTAGACGTTATTAGTAGGCTATATCGGCAGCTTATGGTAATCATTTTATTTTCAATATTTTACGTTTATACTTGTTCCTATTACATATCTAAGCTTATGCTGTAAAATGTTACGTACCTTTTTATGTATCTTATTTATTAAACAGAAAATACCTTGTTTTGACGTTGGACTACCTGACTTTTTGATTTTGTTCTCCGTAAATAGTGCGTAGCTAAGTCACTGACAAATTTATAATGTAGAATAAATTCTAATCTAACTAAGAAAGGAAACGAAAGTTTTATCTTTTCAAAAAAATTGAACCCACTTGCACTATACAGTAATCAATTACAGATTTTATAACTTAAAACTTAAAACAAGGTACACAAAATTTAAAAGTTAACTTCATCACTCCTTGATAATCAGAAGTCGGTCACAACAAAGACGTATCATAGCTTACAACTACCAGTTAAAATTTACAAAAAGGACTTTTCTTAAAAATCGTTTTACACTAATTTTTTGTTCCTAGACTCATAAAGCTATTGGTATCTTATTTAACTTCCAATAACTGTTTTTACGGTACGTTTGTCTAAAAGTGGTATATTGCAATATTAAAATACTAAATTTATCAGTGGTTTATTAAGATTGTTAAAGTAACTTGGTGTATAATTCAGGTTTACAAAGGAGGTTTTAATCTTTAAACCTGGTTTGCTAGAATTTCAACTTTACTTCAACGCTCGTAAACGTCGAACAAAATAAAGGAATCATACGAAATGCTTTACATCGGACAGTGGCTCATTAATGATAAAGTTTTTCTTTATTTGATTTGATTATATTTTTTATTTTTTTATTTTTCATGATTTTCACTCTTTGCGGACATCGCACCTTTAAAATAATTTAATGAAACGCAACACGTTACTGGTAACTAATGATATAAGTTTTCAACTCGTAACTTGCAAATTGTAGATTATGTGCATTCGTGACTTAAAATATCAGCACGTAACTCGTAAATTAGAAATACATTTATTAGTTTTTTTATTCATAATTTCCCTTTAAAAGAAAAAAGACGTTTTTTTCTTCTCTTATAAATAAATAATATTATAAAATTAGAACTTTGAGTTTCTAACAAAGACTTTTTTATCATGCTCAAAAATTGTTCAAAAACAAAAATATAATCTCTTTTGAATAAAAATCGTTCATGTGTGAAATTTTGAAAAATAAAAAAATCTGTTGAGTTTAAAAAACCTTTCAGTTTTATAAAATATCAAGTATTAATGAAAGATAATATATTAGAAGGTACACATTCATAAAATAAAATTTTAAAGATGTCAAAAATACGATAAATAAATATTTAAAGATTCAATGGAAGCTACTTCATACTAAATTAAATTTTCTGATTCACTGAAGTATTAAAGAATACTATTTATTTGATGATTTACATGTTTACTGAAGTTCGTTCAAAAAATATGGCGACAAAAGCTAATGATATTCGAATAACTAATAAGTTAAATATCGCCTGGATGACTTAACAACTAACAGAAACCAACTACATTTAAAGACAACGAAAAAAGTCAATGTTTTCATTAACATTTTCAACATAGCTACTTTATATGTATGTTTTCATTAACATTTTCAACATAGCCACTTTATATCTATATGTATCACAGAGCAATATAAAAGAGAGAGTTAGTGAAAATATAAAGTTAGTGGAAACATAAAGTATTTTCTAAATATACAAGAAAAATATACGTAAAACATATATAGAATATATATTGGTTTGTATTTTTACTTAAATTTATTGTATTTTTACTTTTATTAAACTTATAGTTTGTGGGAAAATCCTACGATTAGTCATGATGATGATAAAAAACAAGTTTTAATACATCAATAAGTTACTCGAATGTTTTATGCTAAATCGTATAGAGCTCTGTAAAGTGGAGTAATCTTCTCTTTATTTAATTTATTATTTGGTGGACAATTAATTGTTTGGTGGAAAATTGTACAAAAAGTTATAATATACTAACTTTGTACAGCCAAACGTTTGTCATTATATAATCAGCTGTCATCACTACCTCATATATCTTCCTGAACTATATGTGTTCAATGTAACGGTTATAAATGGTATATCTGTAGTTTATGTTGAATATAGAAAAGACTTTTAGTTATAAAAGAAGACATTGCATATATAGCAAGACTTTGATAAATGTTCTAATATATTCGTAAGATGATGATTGTTATTGTCGCTTATGTTGGATTAATAGTGTTTGGTGGATAATTGTAATAACTTTTACAGCCAGACAATAATCTTTATAACCATTCAAATTTTACTTATATTTCATTGAAAGGTTTTTTATACAGTGTTTATAAGTTTTTTCTTAAAACTTACTAGTCTGAATTATATAATCTTAAATATAATATGATGATCAAAAACGTCATGGGATATCACGTGATATAAAGAATTTTAAGAACACGAATTTCTTATTGTTTATATTCGGTGGATAATTGAATAATTATGCTAATTATTCAGCCGAGTTTTTTTTAGAAATAACATTCAAATGGATTCCTTGTTTTTCAAACGTTCTATTTCGATAACATGCATTAACATATACATTTACGGAAAATTCTTGAAAATGATAAGATATTATATAGAAATATCTATAATACATGTAATAGACATATACATAGCTTTTTAATAGCCGAATATAAGATACGATAAATGTATTTCTAACCTTAAAAAGTAAATTACAAGCTCGTAAATGTACGTCAAGTAAATTATAACTAATATAAATCCTGAAAATATGTAAATGATATCTTAATGATATTGTAATCTGCTAAATTTTGCTCTGTACTTTATACTTTTTTAATTTTTGTTTTAAATAATCTTTATAGTCGGTGGACAATTGAATATTTTGATATACTCAGCCAAATATTTGTAAGGTAACATAATGTACTTCAACATCTATAATTTTTTATGCTGGAGCGTATAGTGCTCTGCGAAGTGGAATATTTTTTACTTTTTTTGATTAATTGTTTGGTGGAAAATTGTACAAAAAGTTTGACATAAACTTTGTACAGCCACTTTGTTTGTCACTTTATAATCAGCTGTCTGCACTACCTCATATATCTTTCTAAACTATATGTGTTCAATATAACCGTTATAAATGGTATATATGTAGTTTATGTTGAATAGAAAGAAACTAGAAGCTATTACAGAAGCTATTCAAAATAAAGGAAGACTTTGATAAACATTCCAATATATTCGTAAGATGATGATTGTTATTGTCGCTTATGTTGGATTAATAGTGTTTGGTGGATAATTGTACATAAAGTTATATAAATATAATAACTTTGTAAAGCCAGACAAGAATGGTTAATGGTTATCTATAATACATATATAAGAAATACACATAGCACCTTATTAGCCAAAAATATTTTTTGTTTTAAATCACACATCTGACATGATATGTCTTTCTTTAATCTTTATAGTCGGTGGACAATTGAATATTTTAATATATTCGGCCGAGTATTTGTAAGATACAATAATGTACTTACATACTTCCTTTCATCAGATGATAGCATTTCTGGCAACCATACATAAAATTTAAGACATTACACATTTTTATATACGTAAAAAAAATATAAGTCAGATGACTTGTTTTCACCATGATGTTTAATTTGCTGGAAACAATCTTTACAAAAGTTATATTTCCAGCTTTCAGGAATACCTGAAAATATTTATCAGTACCAACCATATGATACATGTTTATCATTACATATGTGTTTAGCATAATCTTTCATTTCTTCAAATAATTATGTCCATTTTTCTTTTTTGAACAGAATTTTTGAAAGATAAATGGCATGAAGAACATTTCAAATCTTCAGGGATATCTGTTATAAATTTTAAGCAATATTCAAATAACTTGATGTAAAGCATATAAGCTCTTTTGTTTTCAATATGATCTTTCATTTGTTTAAAGCAATCTTTGCAAAACTAATATCTACATTCTTTCATTTGAACTGGGTTTTTGAATGCAAAATGACATAAAGATAAAACACAAATATTTGTTGGGTTAATATTTCAGAGTAAAACACTCTGGTACTTGAAATCCAACATTACTTAATAAACATATTGATACATTAATTGGTACATTGGTACTTTACTCAATCATTTAATAATAATCGTTATATATGCTTTTAGCATGATCTTTTGTTTGTTCGAAGCATTCTTTAGCTGCATTTTTCTTTTTGGACATGTTTTTTGAAAGAAAAATGACATCATGAGCAAATCAAATCTTCAGGGATATCTGTTATGAATTGTTAGCATTAACAATCGGTTTATATGCCAGCCGACTTGTGTTCAGCATGATCTCTCATTTGTTTAAAACAATCTTTACGCAAGTTATATTTCCAATTCACTATTTGAACTGGGTTTTTAAAAGCAAAATGACGTATAGTACAAACCAAATCTTCAGGGATATCTGTTATATATTTAATCAATGACAAAAGTAGTCAACATATATAAGCAAACCAGCTTTGTTGCTTTCTGCATGATCTTTTATTTGTTTATAGCAATCTTTACAGAGTTAGTATCTGCATTCTTCTATTTGAACTGGGTTTTTGAATGCGAAATGACATAATGATAAACATTAACATCTGTTAATAGTTAATGATATTTGCTTATGTTTCAGAGTCAATTAACAACTACTGGTATTGAAAGATCAACATTATTCGTGTTCCTGAATGTAATGTTTAGGCCGTTCGTGTATATAGTTTACTATTTCGTACTTTAATACTATATAAACTTATGGACGATCACACCCACTGAACACCCCATATACGGTATAGTTTTTCAAATACACTTTCTCTTCGAATGCCCTTTTTATGAGGATCTTAGAAAAGAATTTATAGGGAAAGTAAATAACACTGAT
>JAYJMI010160976.1:0-10151 GCA_036873855.1 Sarsia tubulosa
TTTACAACTGCTGACACAGTGCTGATTGCATTTGCACATTTTCTGCTTGCCTTTTATACCCGTATATTCACTTTAAGTATTTAAGGATTTCAGAAAAAAATAAGTGCAATATTTGAAATCCTTGTCCAAATAAATGCGTACTTGCAAAACTTTATTAATTTTTAAAAGTCGGACAATCCATTTTTAATTTATTTTGAATATATCTTATATGAGGTCATCAACCTCGTTCCCAGAGTAAATTTTCGCTAAGAAGCGATCGTTCGGTATTTGGCTTCTTCGCCTTTTTCTCTTGCGAAAAATTATTCTGGGAACGAGGTTGATGAGGTCCTTTTAAAAACTAAGACTAACTAATTGCATTAACTTGACTAATTTAAAGACAATCGGTCAACCAATACCTATGATATAAAAAATATTAGCTGTGATGTCGAGGGAGGGTGTCATTTTCACGACCCTTCTCCCTCATGGACTAAAAAAGACTAAAAAAGGCCTATTTTAATAGTGTTATTAAAGCATCAAATATCTCTTGGTAATAACAATCACAGAATCCCTAGTATATTCAGTCTATTAAAGACCTTTTCATCAACATTTGCGAAAGAGGAAAAATTGTTTGTAAAAGAAGCAAAGCTTGTAGAATCACCGTTTTGAGTAATCAACAGTAAGTAAAAATTAATAAAAATCATTAAAGTTCATTACCCATATAGGTATTTCTACAAGCCTCGCCTCATTTCAAAACGAGTATTGTTCCATCGGAGATATTAATGAAAAGGTCTATTCCAAAAGGTTTTTAGTCGGAAAGGGTGCACAACTTCATAAATTGTAAAACAAAAGGTACAAAACAATTAGAAAAACAATTTAAATAATCATGTCATTTCTATGATTAGCCAATAATTTATTACAACAGAAAAAACTATAAAACCTTTTTTTTTATTACGAATTTAACTACTCTATGCCCCTTTATTTTCTACCATGCAATAAAACCACAAAAGAACTTCCATGCTGGATAGCATACGAATATGCCCTATATAACAACATAGTCACAAAAATAGTGCAAGCTAAACTAAAAGACGTAAGAAAATAACAAAAAACATTGCATGCGCACTAAAAATTTATTGCTAACAGCAAAAAAAAAAATTATTTCTTGAAAGTTGCACTTTATTTATACTCAATATCAAAACTAGCCTACAAATCAATCTCGTCCCCAGAGCGTATTCTTTAAAAGAGGAAAGAAGTCCTGGGATCGAGGTTGGGCTACAAATATTTTGAACCTTCAGTAGAAGTAAAAAAAATATTTGTTTCATCCTTATTTGTTTTCTGATAGAATTGGACCCTCTTGAGATTTAGAGAAATTAAAAACATTATAGCATAAAAAATCGAGAATATAAAAGCATAGATACAAATTGGAAGAAACGTATAAGAACTACCTGCTGTATTAATATTACAAACATACATTTAGCGTACATCTGTATTTTATGTTAGACTTGACTTTCGTTATTTAAAAAAAAAGAATAAGAACCGAAAAGAAAAAGAAATACTATAGATTTTTGCTTATTTTTCTAGCAACTTTTTATCAGACTTTTCAAGTATATATTTTAGGAAAATACGCTTTTGGCTATATATCAGTGTATGGTTCAAAGTATTGCCATATGGATACTATTCTCGCTTTTTAATAGTGCACCAAGTCGCTTTTTATTGCCTTCTGAGATTGCTCGAAAAAAATGATTTAAAGAGGCACTGCCTCAGAAATTTTTATTTGCTTATTAGTAATAATAGTAATAATAGTAATTAGTAGTAATTAGCGTCTTAGTAATTAGATTACAAAACTACGTTCATTTTTTACATAAGATATCAAATAAGGCTTAAAATGTCGATTTTGTAAATTGAAGACAATCCAGAATTGCTTATAGTCATCAACGATTATAATTTTGGTTCCAAAAATAATGGATTTTTAAGGTTGTATTTTGTTATACAGGCAAATCTGTTCGGAATTATAGAATGTATCTAATAAACTGAAGCAAGAAAAAAACAAAAAAAAAAAAACATTTTTTATGTAAACTGACTGAAAGCAATAATCGTACTTCTTTATTTGCTGATATTACGTTACAAAAATACGGGAGTTGAAACAGATACTTGTAGCGTGCGCATTCTAATAATTTAGAGGAGCAACCGCACTATCTCCGCATATCATTTTCTTGATAGCTTTTCTACAGTCTTTGTAAAACATAATATATATAATAGGATTTGTTATAACAAAAAAGTTGGCAAAATATTCTGAATACGTCACTAACGTAACAGATACGTTATGAAATATTGTAAACCACAATGCAACGCATGCGTATGGTGTCCATGATATGAAAAATGCACTAATAATTATACAGGTTATTTGGAAATACGTTTTTTCTGCTTCTTCACTAAATCCTATCATTCTAGGCTCATTGCCTTGTCTTTCTTTTTTTGCAATATTCTTTAAAACTTCGTTGACTTGGTAACAACACCAAATAATTATAGTTATAGGTAGTAAATAACAAAACAATAACAACCCATAGTTATATGATTGAGCTACGAATGAGATAGCATTCATCATTACACTACATCTAAACGTACTTAAAGATTCTTGTTTATATGTTCCCCAACCAAAAAACGGTGCTGATGCCCAAATTAATCCATTTAACCACGCTGGCACAACAAAATATAATGCATGACTTTTTTTCTCTTTAAAAAACTCATTCGATTTCAATGGACATACAATAGTAAGATATCTTTCCACTGCTAAAAAAGTAATATGTAACATTGATGTTAACGAACAAAAAGTAGTACTAAAAGCAGCTAGATGGCATAGTGTTAACGAAGAACCACGATGAAAACGAGCATATAACTCAATCGTATATCCAAAACCAATCTCTGTGAAATTACACAACGAAAGGCTTATCAGTAAAATATCTCTTATTGACATTGTACTTGATTTCTTCCACAAACCACCGATCACAAGGATGTTTAGAAATAAACTGATAACAATGGAAGTTGTCATGAAACTAACTATTATATTTTCTGATTCAAACATCTTCTTCTTCTTCTAATTTGCGTTCTTCTATCAGTAAAATTCCAATTTATTTTTCACTCTTATTATAGTTTATCTGGAAACTCTATGAACAAAGTTTATTCTTATATAGCTTTCAAAAATTTTAAAAAAATTTTAAAGTTCTACTATATGTAGCTGTGGTTCCTGCTTCTATGAGTTATTTTTAATATGATCACAAATTTGCACAATTATTATAGTTTATCTGGAAAACTATATAAACAAAGGTTATTCTTAAAAATATATCTTTCCGGAAATAAATTATGCAATCGTTAGATGAAGAAGTTGCAAAATAACCATTGATTAAACAACCTCGATCCCAGGGCCTCTTACCTTTTTTAATTTTAGATGTCCGTTCGTGAAAGAATACGCTCTGGGGACGAGAATGCATTGCTAAAGTATATTTCAATAAAATAATCTAAAAACTGCTAATCACTGTTAATGAACATTTTTATTGTGCAAAAGTTAGTTTTAAAATAGCTATACAATGAACTATGAAAAGAATATATTTTTACAAATTAGTACTAAATTAAACCAACCCTTTTCAATTCAACAAAGTTAAAGAATATTCAAAGACTTTTATATTCACTCCAGGAGGTCATTATAACTAATTACTTGTGAAAACTTGCGAGACGTGGATAATGTTATGATTTGAAAATACTTTTTTTCTTATATATAATCAAAAACGTAACTTAACTAAGAAGTCGTTCTTTGAAATATAAATAAGGACATGTTATTTTTTGACTGTACCAAAATCAGTGTTTTCAAACAATCTTAGATTTTAGTATTATATAGCTATATAGTTTTAGTAGACTATAGTTTAAAGCTCCCAATCTTAATTAGATATCATTAATCTGACTACACTATTTTGTTCATTATATGTGATATTTACATTCCAATATCAATATGTATGATTTAAGAGTCATCCAAGTTAAGATTAATTCCTAGAAAATTAAAGTGCATGTATTTTGCTCAATTTTGAAGAAAAAGTGCTCTTCTCGATGAAGTTTTCCTTTGAAGTTATCCTCAAAAAACTATTTTTTACAATTTTTCAAAAAAAAAAGAATGTACAGTCGAAAAAAAAAACGTACATATATGTTTTTTCACAATATTACTTTACTTTACTGAAATTGACAACACGCTCTTTTTTAATATTTCGTTTTGAATTTGTTCATGCTCGATTGATTTTTGAATCCTCTATCAACGAATCATATCATTTTAAGAACGTAAAAAGACAATGTAAAGTTATTTTAATTGGCGAGTGTCTATTTGAAGGTCGCTCTATATGATAGTTCCGATAGTTACTAATATCGGGTTCAAATCCCCCTCCATCCAAATGTTAAAGAACAAAACGTTGATACGTAAATACATGATAAAATGTCAAAAAACGATATACAAATCACAAAATATCCGTCAATACAAAAAAGTACAAAAACAGCACAGCGTTATCAAACGAGTTTTGGAGTATCAAGAAACTTATAGTCAACCAGTTATTATGCTGCTGCGTAGATCCTACTATCCGAATTCTAGAAAATATTCCAGCGAAAAATACAAAATTGCGTCATACAACGGAAATGATATTTTAAACAAACGAAGTGAAGTTATTTCAGAATGTCGTTGCAAAACACAAATACCGACGTCATGCAAAACCCTGCATTGCTGATGCAGTATAACATGATTTAACGGTTTTATTTACAATCAGGGTCATAATATTTTAGACAAATAGGTCATTGCAGCGAAATTCGCCTTTTCAGAAGGATTTTTGATACCTAATTTCTAAGGTTATTCGCCTTTAATTAAAAAATCGGAAAATCCTAGGTGGAGACTGGGCACTAGTCTCCTGTTCCACGTGGTGACGGCTTTTTCACTTGATTACTATATTTTTACAGTCTTAAGTCACACTCGCCAATTGTCCGAGCCAATCATTTTTACTTTTGACAACGATCAAATCGTTATTAAACGCTTGTGGTGAAATCTTAAAAGCGTAAAAATAAAAAAAAGTCTACACATTTTATGACCTTGATTGTAGCTGAAGATTGTTGTCAAATAGACAGCATGAAACTAATAGTTCTATTAAAAACTTTTTTCTATTACTACTAGAGTCTAAGCTAAATACTAGTTTTCTTTGGAGAAAAATAGGACCGAAAAATAATTTGGATGAATAGAAAAGTTTTATATTATACAATTAATTTTTATTTACAAATATATAAACAGTGTTACAGTTGCCATGTGTGCGATGAAAAAGTGTTGTCATTCGAACCTAAAAATGAAGAAAACGTGTGATTAGTTTCGTTCAAGCCTAAAGAGCAATGTCATCAAACAATGGTTTCGATAAATAATAAACAAAAACTGAAGTTTGAGTATATTTTCGCGTAAAATAAAAATCTCATACGGCTTTCTAAAATCGAAAATCTTTTTTTAAGTGGAAAATTTATGAAGCTAATAATAAAGAGAGAGAAGTCTATAATAACACTCTCCTTCGCAGAGGTGGAAATACGGAAACGGCGTTATTTTCCTTTCCATTTATAGTATACGACAACTGCGGAGGAGAATAATTTCTTTCTAGGAAATGTATAAAAAGGTTTTCTCCTACATATTAAATAAACGACAATTAAATAAACGACAATTAAGCTTATGAACTAGTAGTTGAGCTTGTAGAGCAAATGAATTAGACATCCATGGTTGTAATGTTCAAATACCACCTGGTTCAAAGTTTAACCCAAACGTAGGTCCGTGTAGCAACCACGAATGTCCATTTTAAAATCCTTTACAATAACTCCTTTTCTGCTTCCATGTAAAAATTAAAGTGTAAATTTCATATTGTTGTACAACCACCATTTAATTAGACCAAAAACTTAATTAATACATATTGCTATTGTGATGCTTTCTTCTTATCGAGTTTATCTAGATTATCAGGGACGGATAAGCCCGGCTAGCCGGTTTGAAAAACGTAAACTTAAAGAAAATTAGATTGTCTTCTCGTATGTGTTATGATAAATTAGTATATTGTTGTCTTATTATGGAGGTACATTCAATGCTAGCCATTTTCTTAGGAACTACACATAAAAAATGACTGAAGTATTTCAATAGATCCTAGCCAGTAAAAAAACTACTCCAAACTACCCTTATTCTCTCTTTTCCAGCTTTTTATATCATATTTTTATATTTTTAACGAATTTATTATTTATTTTTTACTATTTATATGCATTTTTACTATACATTTTTAATATTTTTAACATTTTTATTTCTGGATTTTAAATTGTATTTTATTGGCAGCGAAATAAACTTACTTCCTTACTTACCTAAGTAAGTACCTTTATTAAATCGAAATTTCTTACCTGTGGAGACTAGATGAATATCATTAGACTCCCCTTTTAAGTACGGTGCTTTATGATGATTTTGATTGATATCCTTTGTAGAAGTTGATATTCTATCATTTTTATTTTTTTCTGCTAATATATTTTCTAAAGATCCTCTTCTACCAATTACTCTTGCTGGAGAACCTTGTGACGTATCATCTCTGTTAACGTTAATTATATTTTCTTCTTGTTTACGTCCAAACAAGCCAGTGAGTTCCTCGTGATACGAGCTTGAATCGTTTAAGGTGCTGTATGATCTATTATATTCTTTATTTGAAAAATTACGTTCCTGTAGTAGTACAGTGGATTTTAACGATCGTTCGTCAGCATCAACACTATTTAACGAGTTTATACTTTGTGAATCAGAATCAGTAGGTAAATAACCATTTAAGCTCTCTGATTCTACTGAGAAAGCAAAGTTATCTATAGCTTCTTTTAGTGAATTAATTTCTGTGTTAGTTTCTTTTGAAGATGATACACGAGATTGAATATCATGTGCTTTATCGCGAAGTGCTCTAATGCTATCTCTTCTTTTCACATGACTTGTCTTTAAATCTTTAATTTCTTCACGTAAAAGTTTATTAGCTTTTAAAAACTTTTCTCTATCACTACTGGTTTTTATACTGTCAAGTTCTATTCTTTGTAACTCATGTCGTAGAACAGCATTTGCTGTTTGACACGCTTGCAATTCATTTAAATAATTAATATTACTACGTTGTGCACGTTTTAACTCGTCCGTTAAAACATAATTAGAATCTTGACTCTCTCTTAACTCGACAAGTAAATTTGAATTTGATTCTTCTAAAAAATTAACTTCCTCTTTTACATTGTTTATAATATTCAGATATTTTATTGTTTCTGTATTGGGTGTGGTACCTCGGTACGATCTATTGGATACGGGTGATGGTTGCTGGGAATACACTGGGGAGGTTTCTTGATACGAGGCTGGTGATATCCTTCTTTGTGGGTGTTGTTGTTGTTGTTGCTGATAGTTACGGTACCGAGCAGAGTCGTTTATATCTTCTGGAAGCATCTATGAATATTGCATAAATTATGTTATGAAAAAGTTAAAAGTAAGATTATCAGCAAATAAAAAAAACATAATCTTTGTTAAGTTCAAATTAGTCCATGGCTACGCGTCCTCTTTCTTACAAAATTCACACCACAACGAATACTACAGGAAGATATCTGAAAACAATTACCTTAATACATCAATATTAGGCATATAGATTTTAAAACTCGTTTTTGTTATGGTCACGTGATCGACACGCTTTTCTATTCATAGCGCTTTTCTCCTGTTAAAAGACGCTAAAACATTCCTAAGGCAAATCAAAAACGCATACAGACTACAAATACAATGACAAAAAATACGATGCAGAGCGCAAAGCGCCTATATTTTAAAATCCTTATAAGAATAATAGGCTATATCTGGTCTAGACTAGTTATAATCCTTTCTTACCAAACGAAAAACAACCCGGAAAATACCGTACAAACAAGCGGAAAATACCGTACGGGTAATTCTAATAAGAAGAATAAAATCATAATAGAAGAATAGACCATTCTCGTCCCCAGAGCGTATTCTTTCACGAACGGATATAAGGTAAAAAGAGGAAAGAAGTCCTGGGATCGAGGTTGAGAATAGACTATAACTAGTCAATATCTGCTCTAAAATGTAAATATAAAAAATAATATAAAGCAAGAAACCTAATTTCTTATTAATAAAAAAAATAACCTAATAAATCAAAACTAAATAAATTTTTATTTGCTGATAAAGTAAACATTGAAATCCGTCTTTCAAAAAATATCAACGGGTGTCTTGAAAACATTTGGTATCCAATATTGGGCCTAAAATTTGCTACCTATTTAGGCGAAAACTAAGAACTGAGAATATAAAATTCGTAAAACTTTTACATTTACAAAGAGTTTATTGATTAATTAATTAATAATTTTCTCCACATTATTTTCATTACAATAGTTTAAAAATTGATTTTATTATTGGGTATCGCCAATGTTTCTCAAGACAACCTAAAACAACAAGGGGTTGCCTTCTTTGTCATCCTCATCCTGCTTCAATTTATAACTTAAAAAGTCCAATAATTAATTCTTACCAGCGACATAACTTCAAAATGATTTTTGCACTTTTCCGTTTAACAAGTAAAATGAAATAATAAACCAAGTATTTCTCTATGAAACTTTCATTTATATGAACGATAATCGCTGCACTAAAAACATTTCTACTATCTTATATTAATTCTTCTTGTCTTCTTTGTCTTTATAAAAACTTGTTCTTTTAATTTGTTCTTTAATTAGATTTAATCAAAATTTAATCAAAATCAAATTACTTATGGGACCAAAAAATGTTAGTACAATTAGTTGATTAGTGCTATGATGTAAATGTTAATATGTAAATGTCTTTGAATCTTGTTTTTCTAAAAAAAGCGTCTAAATGTTCCGTTTATTTTGTTTTTACATTTGGAAGCAATCTTTATTATCTTTGCTTTAACTATAACCGCGAATATTATCAATGGCATTACGATAAAAAGAAAAACAATTACTTCTATAGATTATCCTTTCAAAAAATATTTCAAAAGCATTTTAATTACTTTGTATCGAATTGATTATTTTAAAAAACTCATATCAATATTTTAAACAATGTCTTGTTTAAAACCTAAGTGCTATCAAAACTGTAAGAAATGATTGGCAAAATCCAACCTCGATCTCAGGACTTCTTTCCTCTTTTGTCGATCTGTGAAAGAATACGCTCTGGGAACGAGAATGTGATAAAATCGTATTGGAATCAGAAAAGTCTTTTGACTCTAGTTTCTACGTACCCTCCTCATCTATTCCAAGTCTTTTATAATATTCTCAAACTCTTGGGCTTCTAACTAGTTACCCCTACAAAACCTACAAACTGATCTACTACTTAGAAATAAAACTCATAGCCTGAGCCACATCGAAATTTTCGAATTTATTCAACTTGAACGCTAAAGTTAGTGCTCTAAGCAGGATTGATAACCCACGCTACTCCTCTCAACCTCGGGAATAGCCGCTTGTCAAAACCAATTTAGAAACACGAAAACAGGTTTAACTCAGTAATTCTTTCAAATTTTTATGGGATAATAAGAATTCAACGAGAAGAAATGTGATGTCTGTGTTCTTATAAAAATACTCATATTCAATATAACTGATAGACAAATAAACAAAAAGCGCAATCTTACATTTTTTTCTGCATATATATTTTTTTTAAAACTGCATAAAACTGCGATTACACAACAAATTAAAATATAATTTTCCTTAGACCAATTTATTCTCCTGACGGAATTTGAAAATTAGCTCTGATTTTTGTTAAGTAATGATGTTCAATTATTTACATCAAGTTAAACAAACAAAAATTTAATTGCAATCAAAAATATTACAACCTTCGTAATTTTCAATTATAGATGAGCATAGAATAAACAATAAAGTATCGAAACCTACAACTTTGTCAATTTTGTATTGTAGTAACTTGTTTTGTTGAAAAGTTTGTTGTTCAAAACTATGATGAAAGATGTTTCTACTAATCAAGTGAGAAACTGTAAGATGAGTTGCTAAAATACGTCACTTGTTTTGATTGTCTCGATTACTATTAAATACTATCTTTCATACAATCTTGGCCAAAATACTGTAGACAAATAGGTAATTTCACCGAAAATCGCTTTTTCAGAAAAATTTTTAATAGC
>JAYJMI010161087.1:0-19339 GCA_036873855.1 Sarsia tubulosa
ATGAACAGCAGTGTATATAAGATCGATCTCTAATGGACAGCAGTGTATATAAGATCGACCGCTAATGGACAGCAGTGTATATAAGATCGACCGCTAATGGACAGCAGTGTATATAAGATCGATCTCTAATGGACAGCAGTGTATATAAGATCCACCGCTAATGGACAACAGTGTATATAAGATCGATCTCTAATGGACAGCAGTGTATATTAGATTGACCGCTAATGGACAGCAGTGTATATAAGTTCAACCTCTAATGGACAGCAGTGTATATGAGATCGACCTCTCATGGACAGCAGTGTATATAAGATTGACCGCTAATGGACAGCAGTGTATATAAGTTTAACCTCTAATTGACAGCAGTGTATATAAGATCGACCGCTAATGGACAGCAGTGTATATAAGATCGACCTCTAATGGACAGCAGTGTATATAAAACCGCTTAAGTTCCCAGGGGGGAATTCAATTCTAGTAAAACTAGTAAAACTAGTAAAATGGTATGATGATAACCTTGAATGAATGAATGAATGAATGAATGAAGGTTGACAATTTGAAAAAAAAGAAAGGTTTCTTTTAAAAAAACAACAACATTTTATTCTTACTAATTTCAACAACATTTCAATAATATTGCTAAACTAGAATAGAATTTAATATATTCAACGTAACAGTTAATCTTGAACAATTCTCCAATGTGGTGGATTCACAGAGAAAAACTGAATAATAAAGAACAAAAAGCTATTCTATTTTTAAAATGCGATACTGATAATTAAAATTATATAACTATTTTTGTTAACA
This sequence comes from Sarsia tubulosa, assembly GCA_036873855.1. Classification (NCBI taxonomy): domain Eukaryota; kingdom Metazoa; phylum Cnidaria; class Hydrozoa; order Anthoathecata; family Corynidae; genus Sarsia; species Sarsia tubulosa. The sequence goes on from JAYJMI010161087.1 coordinate 796, forward strand.
GCATGAGTTTTCACTATTTACATGTTTTTATCGTGAAAAGATTAGAAAACAACAACACAGAAATCATGTTGGCCAACTCTTTAACATATGATCATTCCTCTTAAAATATCCTAGCAAACATTCTACCACCTCGAGAACGTTGCGAAGACGTCATTGTAACACGTCGTGTAGACGTCATGCAACACGTCGTGTAGACGTCATATAACACATTGTGAAGACATCTATAGACATTATAACACTTCGAGAAACCGTGATAAACATATATAAAACAACAAACCACCCGATCTTGAGCGGCTAAGACGATGCTTTTTTGTCTGTAAAATCATAAATTATAGATATATAGCGTTACCGTCTTTGTTGCTTCCTTTGTTTTTGTTGTCATTTTGTTATTAACATTATTTGTTTGATGACACTTGTTACTAACGTAGTTAACCAATAATAGATTATTATGCACTGTCCACAAAGAACGAAACCAAACTGTTGCGTGCCAACCAAGGTGAAACTAAGGCAACACTAGGACAGGTGGTGCTACGAGGACATTTAATTTTGTTTTATAAGATACATCGTTTTCTAAAATTAACTTGTACACGTAAGATCGAACAACTTTGTATATATTTTAAGTGCATAAAATAAAATATCGACATAGCAGTCACTACTGTTAGACTAACTATGATACATACAAACTAAGTGCCTTACAAATTATTCTTGGTGTACAACTATTTTATACTGGGTGTGAAATTATGGTATCCTATGTGTGCCATTACTATATGGTAGGTGTGAAACCATCTTATCATGGGTGTATAACCATCTTATCCTGAGTGTGCTATTACTTTATCATGGGTGTGTAACCATCTTACCTTTAATGTGATTTCATTCTTAGTGTTTTACCTTACCCTGAATATTTTGATCCTGTGTATGCAACCATCTTATCTTAGGTGTGCAACCATCTTATTCTAGGTGAAAAACAATCTTATCCTGCGTGTGATACCATCTTATCCTGAGTTTGCAACCATCTTATTATAGATATGAAACAATAGTATCCTGGTTGCAAAACTATATAATCCTGAGTCTGCCTTCAATTTCTGTTGTGTGTGGAGCCATCACCTATATGCCATCACCTTATCTTTGGTGTGGAACCATCTTATCCTTGGTGTAAAACAATCTTATATGTGGCGTAAAACTTTCTTATCCTGGGTGTGTGACGATTTTTTCATGGGTTTGCATGATTTTAGGTGTTTAAAAATCTTGAATCTGGGCGCGCATCACTTGCCATCCATCACGACATGATTGGATGACTCTGCGTTTGTCAACAACGAAGTTGCAAAGAAGTGAGAAAAATAAATTATAATATAAAAAGGTATCTTGCCTACTTGTCCAGTTAAAGATCTTCTAATATTTTCGTGTTGCAGCTTACTAAACTTTTGTAAAAACATTGTCCAACAATAATACCATGAGAAATTTTATAGTAGACGCACATGGTTCGCTATCAAATAACATGACAAAAAGCAGTCAAGTTAAGAGAATATCATTCTTTTACTCACTACATCACTTAGATGGTCATCAACAAAAGAAGGATTTGTACTCTTAATATATATTCAATGGTTAGAACAGCAGGACGATTTAACGCAAAGTAGAGGAGGTTACAGTTTCAATCGAATTCTTTTCAGACGCAATTATCTGCTGCGATGTTCATAATAAGCTTTTGTATTGTTATATACTTCTACATATATATTAAATTAATGCATTACATAGATCTTATAGAAAATTGTTTTGAGAACTAATGAAATATGTTCAACCCTTTTTATAGGTTTCTTTAAAACTATAGATGCTATAAACAGCGAACAATGTCGAGCTACAGTTTTAGAGTTAGTAATTTTAGCAGTAACATTTCTCATCTACTAAAACCAATGTGCTATTAATAAATTAAGAAATGTTCTATATGGAGAGATATGCAGAAATTAAGGCTGTACTAGTGAGATTCGTACCCACAACCTCCATTACAGATCAACAGCACTCTAACTGTGCTACCCGACCTATACTGACATGAATTATATATTTTATTACAAGCTAGTAGAGAGCGAGTAACAACCAACTTCACAAGATTTCTACGCAAAGGGGAAGAGAAAGGCAGGGATAATTTCGCACTCTCAGTGCTGGGAGGAGCCTCAATTGGTCATACCGTATTATATACTCATAACTCATTAATATCACGTTGGTTCTAGTTCTAATAAGCTGATGATAGGCTGAGGTAGAAATAAGGCATTGTTCGGCGTAAGCCTCTCCCTAGTGTAATGAAATCTCGGAAGATACTGTAAGCATGATTAGAAAAGTGTGGTATTCGTTTCCGCCGAACGCTCATTGATAAGGTGTTAAGACCATGTTCCTCGGAGTAGGACCTCGCGCATCATGACGTAGCCATCGAATCGGTAGCGTAGTCGGTAGAGCGTTGGCACGGAACGGTTCAAGGTTCATATGACTTCGAATAGCTAGAGCATGTAATAAGATTATTCTAGCACACTATTAAAACTCTTGTTAATAGAATGCTTAAACAAGGTGCTAACTTAGACAAATTTAATAATGGTACACAATAATGGGTTTTTGACATAAATAAGACGGATAAATTTATTAATAATAAATATTTATTAAAAACTTGAACGTTTTCGTAAATTTATCTTCTTGTCTGATTTATTATTATCATTTGATGATGTGCTTGTGTAAATAGCATTACAATTAAGTTTCTACTGATGACAGTTCAGCGGACTTAAGATATTTGGAACTATATTTACAATTTTTTATAGATTGTTTTTCATATTTTAGGAGACCCTGCTTAAGGCTGAAGTTATGCTATAGTATATTGTGAAATTAACTTGGCTCATTTCAAACTAATTCGAAATATAACCTTTTATTTTGGTAATTGGTTTTAATTCTAATTTGCTTGTTATGTGTGTATTGCTTTTTGATAATATTTTTTTGATATTCTACTTGTGCGTGTCTTTTTAATGTTATCTTCTATTTTATTATTTCTCTTCTCTTTCTATATGTTACTTCTTCACACCTTTCATCAATTCAAACCTTTCATCAATGCACACCTTTCATCAATACACACCTTTCAGCAATTCACACCTTGCATCAATTCACACATTTCATCAATGTACACCTTTCATCAATGCACACCTTTCATCAATACACACCTTTCATCAGTTCACACCTTTCATTAATGTATACATTTCAGCAATTCACACCTTTCATCAATGTACACCTTTCATCAATGCACACATTTCATCAATGCACACCTTTCATCAATGCACATCTTTCATCAATACACACCTTTCATCAATGCACACCTTTCATCAATTCACACCTTTCATCAATGCACACCTTTCATCAATGCACACCTTTCATCAATGCGCACCTTTCATCAATGCACACCTTTCATCAGTGAATACCATTTTTCAATGCAAACCTTTCATTAATGCACACCATCCATCAGTGCATACCTTTCATAGACACACACCATTAGCAAATTGTCCTGTTTTGTGAATTAGAAGATGCTTTTTGAAAAAAGTCATGTATATATACTAAACTACTTTAGCTGTCTTAAATCTCCGTCATTTTTCTCAAAGATAGATTTAAAAGTATGTTCTCGCATTTTGTGAAATTTTTTACAGGAGAATATAACATGTTATTCATCCTCTATTTCATTTTAGTTGCATTGTTTGCAGTTGCTATCAATATTATACCATGTAATAGTTTCACTTAAAACAATTTGACATCCTAACATGAGTTTGGTTAATGTTCTTCTGTTATCAAAGAATTTGATTTTAAAGTATTGTTCAATCTTATAATTTTATTTTAAGGAAACAAGAATTGAGGTCTGGGGTTTGAACAAAAAATATCACTCGCTTTACTTTTGTTTTTATATTTCTATTTTAGGTCGTCACTTTTTACAAGCCATCATCATATCTTTCCGAAAACACGTTAACCCAAAGTTATCTAACTTAACTTTCATAAATGATACCGACCCACTTTCGTGAGCTAAATCAAGCATGCTTTCCTCTTGAAAAGTCTTGTACAAATATCCTTCCTTGTCAATGTAAATAAACCTTTGCAAATACTTAAACATTTGACTTTCTATATCAACGTGAAGAGGAAAACTTACTAGTTCGGCTACACATCGATAATTTCGTGTAAGTGTGTTTATTGTTACATTCCTATTTCGATCTATGCAATCATTTTTGTATAGCAAACCAAGATTCTTTTTCTTTTTTGACCAAGTTTTGAACTCCAATATGTAATTTTATTTTATATCAGTATCGAGAAACAAAGATATCCTTAATACTATTTTGGATCAATAAATAAGATAAAAACTGATACTGTGATGTATCATGGTTGAAACTGCGATATATTGTTGCAGGGGATGTTGTGTTATATTATCGCAATATCAGTATTCGCACGGGGTTGGGAATTACTATTTTAAGTCTTTAGATATTGAAGCACCCACGTATAACCTCAGTCAAAAATAGGCATTTGTATTGTATCTCAAATCTATCCAAATGGCATGCAGCAAACTAAGTTCCTAATGATGACTGCTTCGGCAAACCTGATTTAGGTGGCCCCGCTTAGTTTGTACGTATCATAGTTAGTGTATGAGTAGAGGCCGATACTGCTATGATGCTATGATTCTACGTATGCTCTTTGGATTGATTTGATATACAATACAAGGATATTTGGAATTGTTTGAGAACGGTTTTTTAAAGTTTTTCTATAAGAAAAACAAAGGAAAAGTGTCGCTCTGATTTAAAATTTAGTGTCAGCCTTCCATGTAGCTTGGAATAATAATTGAATTTGTCCGGGAATAAAGTTTAAGTTCCTTGAGTTAATACTTGGAACAAGGAATGGTTAATATAAGTATATGTTACTTATAATAAGTTTCGCTTTGTAATGAATTTACGGAAAAATGATTCTCACCCAACCTCGTTCCCAGAATAATTTTTCGCAAGAGAGGATAGATACTGAGCGATCTTCTCTTAGCGAATATTTATTCTGGGAACGAGGTTGATTCTCACCAATAATTTATTTATATTATCCGATGTGTAATACAAATTAATATTCGTCCACATGTTAGAAGAACGACTTCTTACACACTTCTTGCACACCTTTCATCAATACACACCTTTCATCAGTTCACACCTTTCATTAATGTATACATTTCAGCAATTCACACCTTTCATCAATGTACACCTTTCATCAATGCACACATTTCATCAATGCACACCTTTCATCAATGCACATCTTTCATCAATACACACCTTTCATCAATGCACACCTTTCATCAATTCACACCTTTCATCAATGCACACCTTTCATCAATGCACACCTTTCATCAATGCGCACCTTTCATCAATGCACACCTTTCATCAGTGAATACCATTTTTCAATGCAAACCTTTCATTAATGCACACCATCCATCAGTGCATACCTTTCATAGACACACACCATTAGCAAATTGTCCTGTTTTGTGAATTAGAAGATGCTTTTTGAAAAAAGTCATGTATATATACTAAACTACTTTAGCTGTCTTAAATCTCCGTCATTTTTCTCAAAGATAGATTTAAAAGTATGTTCTCGCATTTTGTGAAATTTTTTACAGGAGAATATAACATGTTATTCATCCTCTATTTCATTTTAGTTGCATTGTTTGCAGTTGCTATCAATATTATACCATGTAATAGTTTCACTTAAAACAATTTGACATCCTAACATGAGTTTGGTTAATGTTCTTCTGTTATCAAAGAATTTGATTTTAAAGTATTGTTCAATCTTATAATTTTATTTTAAGGAAACAAGAATTGAGGTCTGGGGTTTGAACAAAAAATATCACTCGCTTTACTTTTGTTTTTATATTTCTATTTTAGGTCGTCACTTTTTACAAGCCATCATCATATCTTTCCGAAAACACGTTAACCCAAAGTTATCTAACTTAACTTTCATAAATGATACCGACCCACTTTCGTGAGCTAAATCAAGCATGCTTTCCTCTTGAAAAGTCTTGTACAAATATCCTTCCTTGTCAATGTAAATAAACCTTTGCAAATACTTAAACATTTGACTTTCTATATCAACGTGAAGAGGAAAACTTACTAGTTCGGCTACACATCGATAATTTCGTGTAAGTGTGTTTATTGTTACATTCCTATTTCGATCTATGCAATCATTTTTGTATAGCAAACCAAGATTCTTTTTCTTTTTTGACCAAGTTTTGAACTCCAATATGTAATTTTATTTTATATCAGTATCGAGAAACAAAGATATCCTTAATACTATTTTGGATCAATAAATAAGATAAAAACTGATACTGTGATGTATCATGGTTGAAACTGCGATATATTGTTGCAGGGGATGTTGTGTTATATTATCGCAATATCAGTATTCGCACGGGGTTGGGAATTACTATTTTAAGTCTTTAGATATTGAAGCACCCACGTATAACCTCAGTCAAAAATAGGCATTTGTATTGTATCTCAAATCTATCCAAATGGCATGCAGCAAACTAAGTTCCTAATGATGACTGCTTCGGCAAACCTGATTTAGGTGGCCCCGCTTAGTTTGTACGTATCATAGTTAGTGTATGAGTAGAGGCCGATACTGCTATGATGCTATGATTCTACGTATGCTCTTTGGATTGATTTGATATACAATACAAGGATATTTGGAATTGTTTGAGAACGGTTTTTTAAAGTTTTTCTATAAGAAAAACAAAGGAAAAGTGTCGCTCTGATTTAAAATTTAGTGTCAGCCTTCCATGTAGCTTGGAATAATAATTGAATTTGTCCGGGAATAAAGTTTAAGTTCCTTGAGTTAATACTTGGAACAAGGAATGGTTAATATAAGTATATGTTACTTATAATAAGTTTCGCTTTGTAATGAATTTACGGAAAAATGATTCTCACCCAACCTCGTTCCCAGAATAATTTTTCGCAAGAGAGGATAGATACTGAGCGATCTTCTCTTAGCGAATATTTATTCTGGGAACGAGGTTGATTCTCACCAATAATTTATTTATATTATCCGATGTGTAATACAAATTAATATTCGTCCACATGTTAGAAGAACGACTTCTTACACTTATGCACGTTACACTTATGCAATTCTCCTGAGCATCTCAATAAATAAAATCAATAAATATGTGATGGTATTAAAGATAGATATCATCCTCCATGGTATATATTAAAAAAATATTTTTTTCCTATTTTTATTGTATACATGACATAAAAGTTGAATTTTTCTGATTTCTTAATGCAAATGCAAAATCTTACTAGCAACTCACAAACAACATGTTGTTGTTTACTTGTCTCATGAATTGAATGAATAATAATGAATGAATAATAAATATGAGAATAGGTGTGTTTTACTCTGAGAAATAAATTTTCTTTTCGCTTTAAATCAACATCACAAATATGATTTAATATACGGATTTAAAAATAAAAAAGCTTTCTTTTCTTCGGATTGTTACTTAAGTACTAAACTTACCTAACTAGAACTGTAACTGTAGTTGAATGTTAATAAAGATTTTGTCAAAGTTTTTATTCCTGATTTTTTATCGAAGTATTAAACTTTAAAAATATTAGCCTTTCTATTACAAACAATTCTACAAAAGCAATATTAATCTTCAATCAGGGTCGCAATATTTTAAACAAATACGTCATTTCACAAAAAACTAAAACTTTATTCCGAGACCAATTCAATATATGAAAGTGTCACCCTCTACCTATGAATGTGTGTCATTTGCTAATCGTCAGTACGACAGCCTTCATCGGAATTTCGGCCCCTTTAAACTGCATATTCCTTTGGAGATTAAAAACCAGAATGAAGGTGGAGCCAGAAGTATCAAGTCTAAAACTGGCCAGTCAACTTGATACCACCAAAGCTAATGACACACAATTCATTCATATTCATTGACTGGGATATGTGGGTTCGTCTCAACCAAAGATATAGAAAATATATACCCCCCTGCATATAAATTTTGACGCCACTGTCCTTTGTCCACTGTCCTTTAAGCCTTTAAAATGCTACTAAGAATATAACTATTTTACTACTTATTATTTCTTAAGGAATATTTTTGAAATAGTAACTCATGTCTATTCAATATTTTCTGACAGACACATAACAGAGAACTCTTAACTGCACCCTGAAAATGCATTATATCTATTAAGGCTTATACGCTGATGACAAAGTAATCAAATAATGTAGTAGCTTTACATAATCTCATAATTTCTGCTGCAATTGTCGAGTAAAACATCTTAGATGGACTATTGCTGCTTTTATGAGGAAGCCTTACTATAGAAAATGGAAAACTATCTCTTTTATCATATAACTTAGTTATAAATTGACCAGCAATTACATTGATGTTAAGATCGAAGAAAGATTGATTGATATACATGTTTTCTTTCTTTAAAATAAGCTCTGTGGGATAGATTTCCTGGCGATGTTTTTCAAATTCCCCACCATCATTCAAGGCATTAAGGTCATCAATGAAACAAAAAGTGTTGTTGAATTTTCGAGCAAGAATATTGTTTGTCTTTTTCATCTGCAACAACCATAGAGAAACAAGAAAAGGTTTGTCCAGAATGGTGCTGGTAGGGCATTCCCCATTGAGAAATTACATTGATTTATAAGATAGTTGACTGCTTGTATAATTGAGGTTTTGTCATACGTATAAGAACAAGACTTTTTATCTTTAATCCAGTTGGCAGAACCAAAATAATTAATACCAATTTTATTCCTTGTACCACCTTTAAAGCAAAAGTCGATGATGTTATTCAAGACATCAGTTTATCATGTGGTATTTTGGTATAATGTGGAAAAGTCAAATGTTGAAATACATTTCGCATTATTTTTAGAATTGATTTTTATCATTCCATCGAGAACTGGCTGGTTGTTCTGAATGACCCAGATGGTTTCTATGCCTAGAAAAAACTTTACTTTTTCATGATAAAGTTTAATTTATTCATAGAATAGCTTAAATATGGCAGTAACGCGTTTGCTTAACAACTTATTGACACATCTTTTACTAGCGATAATAAACCGAAATCCAAAAGGTGTCTTATGCATTTTCGGAACCCAATATGCAGTAGGCAATGTTAGAAAGTCTTTGTCAACTTTAATTTTAAATGAGTTCTTTAACAATTCTTCATGTTTAGTAACACACAATGGAATAGTTGAATTGTTTATGCGTTTATATGTATCTTCTATCTTTTTGTAATCTTTTACTACGTTACTTGATGCTTTATAGGAACAATTACAAATTGATTGTGTAATTTATTTAAGTAGGAACTTACATCATTGTTCCTAAGTATTTGTTTTGAAGGAAAGATCTTTAAACGTGTTTTAAGTGCCTCAATTATAGAATCAACTAAACCTATGACAGTACCCATCCATTCTTCCAGTGATTCAATGCATATGTTATATTTTGAACTGAAACTTTCACAGCATTCTTTTATTCACAGCATTCTTTTGGTCTCGAGATTTATTCCAATCAATAGTTACAGACTCCCTATAATTCGGACCTTTAGTGAATAATTTGCGAGGTTTATTACATTTTACTAAGTGAAGATCTCCAGTAACTATATGTCGATGGTGATTGTTGATAAACTCCGAATTAGCACAATTACATGGTATTAAGTTCAAGTTATTTTCAATTAGCTCTACATCCAGCCCTTATACGAATTTCTTTATAACTTAATGAATTTGTAAGACAAACTTAGATTGGGGACTTACTTACTATTTTAGACATGTTGATAAATTCGATACCTTTATTATGAAAATGGATAGATATTATACTATTTTATACCGGTGATTTACGTTTCGTTTTTAGAATAGGTGGTTTAAATATTTTATTTTCAATGATGTCTAAGGCATATAAATAACAAGGTAAAAATTTTAATTTTTCTCCTTGTCGCCTAATGTTTTCTCCTTGGAATATTTGGGAAAGAAAAATATAATCAATAGTTACTTTATCAACACGATATATAATCGAAATAAGGCTTTTAGCTTGTTTGTGCCATCCCTCCAACCAGTCCTTTGTCAAACGAATATGTATTATGTTTTATATTGTATCAAAAATTGTTAATTTTTTCTTTTTTACTTTTTTTTTATGCTACGATTTTATGTTTTTTGTTGAATTAGATTCTTAGTTTAGTTTATTTATTTTTTGAGCAATTATGCAATACGCAATTATTCATAACTTTTATGGTGGCTAAATAAAACTTTCTTACTTACTTACTTACTTACTTCAGCAATATAACACTAGACACTTTCATATTCCTGCTTACTTATATATAATCGATAGTAACTCTATCAACGCGATATTTCTAGCATTAAATGTTGAACGAGTTAAACATCGGATAAAATTACATCTAATTAGTAAAACATTAACGACAGATCAACATTGAAGAAAGAATAGACTAGATTATTTATCTTATCAAAATAAAAAATTAATGCAGGCTAATACAGAAGGAGATGTTTGTGTGTCGCCGAGAATTTTGCCGTTTCGGGTTTTGAAGAAAGAAGTTATCAGATCAGGTTACACATCTTTCAAACCATTAACCTTTCCATTCTTTCTTGGCTAAACAAATAAAAGTCACGTGACATTCCGAAGCATCACGTTGTTTGCACGTGAATATGGGATCATTCAGAAGCATCAGATATTTAGCTTCTCCTTGCTTCATCTTTTCATGACAAATAATTGATAAAAAGGATATTTTTATTGACGTGCAGGAAAGACAACATTTAGAGAGTGAATAAACAAATTTAATTGCGTGAACTGTTGCTTAATACACAACTCTTTTTCAGACAGAAAAGAAAAAAAGGATATGATCCATGCAAAAGGTCGTTAAACAAAGTTATAGCTACTTTGATAAAACCAGCTTCCTTACCATTAACTGCAGCAAATATTTAGTTTTACCAAGCCAACTGTTATTACAAATGTTATTACAAATTAAAAAATCTCCTTTAATATGAACATATAATTAGTAAACATAAGTGTTCTAATAACTCATAACTTTTATAAATGCTTGAAGAAATGTTTTCTATCAACTAAGTCTATCTAATTACGTGAACAGCTAAAAGGTTGGAAAGTGATTAAAGATATCCTAGTGTTTACATGATCAGATTTTATGAAAGGGGCGGGGCACGTGTTTAAAGGATATTAACTTCTATAGAAATTAACATGCTGGACAAATCGATCAAAACTTTGACATAACTTGCTCATATTATACGCTTAACAATGTTTCAGAACTTCTCTTTTTATCTCTCATATCCTCTCATACGGTAAATGGGGTGTTTTATTGCCAATAGAGTTTTAGACGGTAAATGAGGTGTTTTATGACCAATGGAGATTTAGATGGTTTAGATACGAAACAAGCTGCTGCCCTTGCATTTATGGAAACATCGATTTTTCGTAGTTTTTACCACTAGATTATAATGCTACTAACTATACTATCATTAACTACATTATACGTAACTAAAAGACTAACAATCTCAATTATCTTACTTAATAACACTGATAGGAAGTTACAACTCTATCTTAATTTTCAATTGAGTCTCAATTAGGAATTACTATAGTCAATTAGGATATTAATGTCCTGTAAACTTAATATTTCATCAAAAACTGTTTACAAATTAAAATATCGTTTAAAAAGATCGTAGCTCAAGATTACAGCGTTATCTTTTAAATGATCTTGTCAATGTACGACAAGCTTTCAAATCTTGAGATAAGACTTTTAACTTTACAAAGTTGCTTCTAATTTGCTGGAGTTCTTTAACAGAATCATTATTTTGTTCACAGCATTCGTAACAACAGGATAACGACCCTAATAAAATTATTTTCTGTCTCCTTTTTGGGCTTGCTTCAGCTATTAAATTTATTTACTTAAAAAATATCGATAAGAACCTAACCCTATGATACATTGCACATATCCCATGATACATTGTACATATCCCATGATACATTGTACATATTGTTTTTTATTGTTTTCTTATTATCAACATGTTGATGTTTGATGTTGATGAAAGATGATGTTTCATTTAGATGGCCAACGAAAAGCCTTATGGAAGCATAAAAACTTAATTAGTGCCTAAAGTAATAAGGTGTAAAACGTCCTGTATAAACAGGGTTATACTTTGGTTAAATTTTTATCATTATAAAATTTTATTTAGAAATAATTTACCTAAATTAGTTTTTCGTTTTTCTCGAATATTTTTTAAGATAAATATCGAGGAAGGCCAATGCTACCTTCTATGGTATTATTATTGCTCGAAACAAACATCGTGTGAACATTCCGAAATGAATGTTGTTATTGGACATTTCATACCATAGCAACCATCATAGCAACCACGTAGATGTAATCATAACATCCTGCTCTAAAGGAATTATGTTGCTATTTTAAAAAGTCGATGCTATTCTTGTGTTAAGCTTAATATGAGTCAATCTTGGGATACCTTTCTTCGTAAAAATGTTTGGCGTGAATTAGTTTGTTTTAAAAATCCAAGATGGTCGAAAACAAAATCAAAATTTGTTATTCTGCAGTACATAACTTCTCTATTATAGTTTTTGTATTGTTTTTTCTTTTTGGTGGTTTGATCAAAAAAAAAAAAATGCGTTTTAAACATTCTTGGCAAAGCACGATAATAAAACACACGCTGATCCAAGAACATCTGAAGTATCAATGAAGTATCAATGAAGTATCTAATAAAATATTTAATTATTTATTTATTTCAAACAAAAACAACAACAATATCTGACGTAACAATTTTATTGTATTAAACTTCAAAGCTTTTTCTTTGATCCAATTAAGCAATATTAGCCACTTACTGCGATAAGTGTTCTGTAATTCACTCTATTAATAATCTGCACAAGTACAAGCCCGCCTCTATACATCCTATATTACTTGAACGAGAAGTACGGGAAGGTTTAAAATACATTGAACGATTAGCAGTTATAATACTATTTGAAAGGTACAGCTACACTGTTTTCTACAATCCTTATTCAAATTTAGTATTGTAAAACCTCCCTTCTGTTATTGAACAAAGAAAAGTAATCCCAAAATTTGAATTAAAGCTCATTTATTTCTTGTTTAGCGAATGCAATACAACACAAATAAAAAATTATTTCAAAAATTATCCTTGGAAACTTGGTCAAATTTTCAACAGAAATTTTCTGAAATGAAAAACTTTCACATTCACCAAAGCTTGCTATCATCATTGTTTGCATGGAGAATCCATAAAAATTCAATCGACTTTCGGTACAGTTGTTTCAAGAAGACCATACTCACATCTACTCGATTTTAAACTCGAAACAATTTGAAACAAACCAAGCGTTCCAAGATCAAAGTAAATAACGGAGGCTAGCGAATAAGTGGGTGTTATTATAACGGAGGGTAACGAATAATAACTGGGTGCTATTATAAAAAATTAAACCTTTATAAATAGTTGCTTGAAAAGCTCACTGAATAAAGGCTATATTGTGTTGCTAAAAAATGAAAGTTTATTAGAACAATAATGTTTTAGAATTTAGCTACAATCTTAGGCATAAATATTTGGAAATTTTCTTCTTTCTAAATTCTTTTTTGAATCACCACAAGTGCGCAAAATGAGTAAAACTATTAATAAAGTCCCGTGTTATTGGCTCGGTCAATTGGCGAGATAGACTGAAGACTATAAATCTTAGGAATCGTAAGATCACATGACAAAGTTCATACCACGTGGTCTTACAGCCTAGAACCCAGTCTCCATCGACCAATTCGTTTTTTTTCAATTAAAGGCAGTATACCTCTGAAAATTGGTATCCAACTTTGCCCTAAAAAGCCAATTTTTGTGCGAAATGCATGTTTTCCAAAGAATTAATAAGAAAGATTGTAGTATAGCTTTCAGTAAAATTATAAAACAAAAGCATAAAATCAGAAATGAAAAAAACACACTCCAAATTTTACTGTTAGGCAGTTGGTTGAGGAATGTCTTTGTGGTCGACCAGGTCTTTGATTACCATGGCTTGGTTGCCATAGCAGAAAATCACTTGCCAGTTCTTCTTTACTGTGTCATATGTGTCCTGTAAGTCTCAATCGTTGTTGTTTGATTGTAGAACTTATCGTAGACATGTTTCTGTAGAGTTCTTTATTTGTTATGTGATTATTAAGTGCTAATCGGAGAAAACGAGTGTAAGCACCATTCAACTTTTTCAAGGGGTGATGTTGTGTTCATGTGGTAGCTCTATAAACAAGAACAGACTCTACAGCTGCTTGGAAGAAATTTCTTTTCAGGTTGTCTGGTAGATTTGATTTCCAGATCTTGTTGAGAGAATTGAGTGCTCCCAATTTTTTCCAAGCCTGACATCAACATCTCGTTTTGTGGAGGCGATGCGATGTAGCTGCCAAGGTATTTAAAATCATCAACTGGTTTGATCTTGTTCCCGCTAAGATCTTTCATACCACCACTTTGCTTTGTTCTTGATTGATGCTGATGAATTCAGTCTTCGCATGATTGATGTAGAGACTAACTTCACTTGCTACTTCTTGGATGTTGTGTAGGAGAGATGTTGCATTTCTGATGTGGTCTGCTAAAACAGCATAAGCAGCATGCTGCAAGCTAGGTTCCTACTGATGACTGCTTCTGCAGGCTTAACATAGGTATCCTCGCTTAGCTTGTATGTATCATTTAGTTAGTCTAGGAGTAGAGGACGAAACTGCTATGATGCTTCGTATGCTGTTTTGCTATCTCTGAATTTCAGTTCAAGGGAATATATAAAATTTGCATTTGTCATTGGATTTGCCAAATATATGTTTTTTGAGATTTTCCTTATTGTGGCTATAGGAAAATGGTGGAATGTGTAACTCTAGGTGACGAGATAGAGTGAGGATTATGTGTTGACAGAAGAGTTATTTTTAATTTGTCATTGAAAGAGCTTATAGTTACTTGGGTGGCAACTAGAAGCTATATGTTAGGCTATTTATAAAATATAGCTATGTATCAGCAATATGTGTTATGAGTATCTAAATCGAATGATGTCAGTTCCAAAGTTAATAGTTTATTTATACCCTTTTTGATGTGAGCAGCATCTGAGCTTTTTTGAATTTAGCTGTTTTCACATCTATTGGATCTGAATTCTTGTCTTTAGTTTAGCTGCAATTTGGAGTTTCCTTCGCTTTTTACACACTTCTTCAGTTTCCCAGGGGATGTTCTTTTTCACCTTTGGTTTGTCGCAGCAGAATTTGTTAAGCAAGACCAATCATGTGGTTGACTTTCTAGTCTTGTTTTTGTTTGCTCAAATGCTCAAACAAATCATTGCATGAACGATACGGTGATCCGATCCGATAGTAATGAATGAGTTGAATGCTCTACATTTCCTGCCACTATTTTCCCACTTTTGGTTGATGAATATGTAGTCGAGTTGTGCTTTTTTTCCATTTGGTGAAGCATGCGTCCATAGTTGTCCAGGTCTTTTTCATCTGCTAGTGTTGAGGCATAGGAGCTTTTTCTCCACTAGGAAATCCTTCCGCATGTTGCCATTTCTGTTTGTGGTTAGATGATAGGCGTATTTAAATCCCGTTGAAGTCACCACCAAAGATCAAGATGCTGTGCTTTGGTACTTGTCTTGTTACAGATGATAAGTCATGATAGAAACTTC
Source organism: Sarsia tubulosa (assembly GCA_036873855.1). Taxonomy (NCBI): domain Eukaryota; kingdom Metazoa; phylum Cnidaria; class Hydrozoa; order Anthoathecata; family Corynidae; genus Sarsia; species Sarsia tubulosa. The sequence continues at coordinate 16,475 of JAYJMI010161087.1, forward strand.
AGAATCTTCTTGAACGTTAGTTGGACTGTAACAACAAATTACAGTAGTTTGAGGATTTCCATTGAAAGTAGCTACTATTATTCGCGAGGATATCTTCTCTACGCTTCAAAGTGTGTTGTATGCATATGGGCTTAAGAGCATGCCAATACCGCCTATGGATTCGTTCATCGTGCTTTTCCAAGCTGAGCTGTGTTTTCTTGCTTTGGTTTCTTTGGTTTCTAAAAAGGGGGATACAAAGAATCCTTCTAATTGTAGGGGGGAAACTTTGAGAAGTTGCTTAAGCAAAGTTTTAGGACAAATACTACACAAGCGAATTACCGGTCAACTTGAACAAAACAACATACTAGTTAATTATAGGACCACTGATCATTAGCCTACGAATATAGACCCCGCTAAAGCTTGGTCTATGCACATTCACAGGGAAGGCCGTCAGACCGCGTACACATATTTATAAAAATAAGAATGGGAACTAGCATAATTTTCCGAGAATTGTTGTTTTGATGAGAAGAAAAGCCGTAAAACTCTAGTGCGCATGTCAGAAATTGTCAGAAATCTTTAAAATTCGCTAGAACAACTTCTCTTGCAAATGTGCATAGACCCTAGAAAAACATGTTTTTCGTAAAGGGTCTATATCGTAGGCTACTGATCATATTTTCACCTTGAAAACAATTGTAAATAAAACTAAAAAAATCTGGGTAGTACTTATATGCGTGTTTTGTAGATTTTAAAAAATCAGTTGATACAGTTTGGCGATAAGGGTTAATGTACAAATTAAGAACCATCGAGGAGAAATAGAAAGTGTTTCGAACGTAAACTAAACGAGTTAAATCTATCTATCTAATATAACTTATTTGCTCTTTCTATTTTGTCATTAAAGGTACATTACCGCGATTTTTTTTGTTCTTTTGTTTGAAAGATCAGCTAATTTTAGGACAGGAACTGAAAAAGCCATCGAAAAATCCAATCCCATTCAAAAGTTATGCGATCCGCAAATCCTATATTTGAGCATGCTTTATAAATTGTAATGAAGAAGAACAATAAAAAATTCTAAATTACAGTTGTAAAATAGGATTTTGTTGAGCCATAACTAGAGAACTAAAAGGAATTGTGGAAAGATATTTCCAGGTTTTACTAAGGCCAGTATGATCTACCTATTAGGCTATTGAAAAAATTCGCGGTAATGCACCTTTGAGCAAAAAAGTTCTCCTGCAGAATAAACTTGATGCTTTACAAAGTTATTGCACTAAATGTGGATCTGAAAGTTGGTTTTCAGAAAACGAAAATGATGATATTTAATAAATCAGGAGCCACTGTAAAGAAACATAAATTTCAATTACTTGATACTGATATCGAATCCGTAGCTACATACACCTATCTAGGATTTACTTTTATACCATCAGTTAAATTGCATATTGGAGTTTAAAATTTAGTCAACAAAGCAAAAAAAGCTTGGTTAGCTATACAAAAATACTTGCATAAATATAATTCAAAAGAGAAATCTAAACACACTTACACGAAATTGATTGATTCTTTAATTAAACCTATTTTGGTATATTCTTGTAAAGCCTTGGGTGATATGATTTTTAAAAAGCCTTTCGAAAGTAAAACTGAAAAACCAAACTCGTAAACCAGCACTTGTATAAATTGTGCTGGCTTGCGAGTTTGCTGAAAAACTACAATTATCGATGTGTAAATAGGACGTTTCCCTCTCTACGTTGACATAGAAACTCAAATGTTTAAAAGTATTTGAAAAGGTTTATTTGCATTGACAAGGAAAGATATTTGTACAAAGCCTTTGAAGAGGAAAGCATGCTTCAATTAGCTTATGGAAGTGGGTGGGTATCATTCACGAAAGTTAAGTTAGATAACTTTGAGTTAACGTGTTTTTGGAAAGATATGACGATGGCTTGTAAAAGTGACGACCTAAAAATAAATATAAAAACAAAAGCGATATTTTCACAAAACGAATTTTTTTGTTCAAACCGCAAATATGACCTAAATTCTTTTAAAAATCTTGTTTCTTGTTTCATTAAAATAAAATTATAAGATTGAACAATATTCTGAAATCAAAAAAAAACAAACAAACTAAACAAACTAATGTTGGTAAACTCCAAAATTTCCAAAGAAAATCATCAATTTAAATTTGTTATGACCCCCCCCCAAAAAAAAAAATATTATTTTTAATTTTTTTTTATTTTTTATATCAACCCGCTCCATTAATTGGTGACTCTATTAATTAGTTTGGTAGATATACATGAGTTTTTTCAGCATCTTTAAATTCACTAAACCTCTTAGGGCAATTTGCTAATAACTTATTTATCGATAGTTTTGGGTGAGAATTATCAACATAATTTTAATTTTAATGACGTCAGCAGTTATTTAAAGTAATTTTTACATTAAACTTAAAGCCAGCCTATGCCCAAAATTTCAAGTAGAAAATCTAATCTAGCCAATGGAAATGATTCTACTGAAATAGGTACGATGGCTCTGAAGGGTCAAGAATTTTTCTCTTTTTCTTTTCGATTTTCTCTTTTAAATTTCTCTTTTCTGTTTTTAAAAATCAAATTTTCTCTCTTTATATTTTTTTTTTACTTTTTTCTTTTTTTTTTCTCTTTTTTAAAAATAAATTTTCTGTTTTTAAAAAGAAATTCTCTGTTTTTAAAAATAAATTTTCTGTTTTAAAAAAAAAAAAATTCAGTTTTTTAAAAAAACTTTTCAGTGTTCTTTTTTCGCAAAGTTGTTATCGGAAAATCCAAAGTAGTTGCTCGAAATTTTAATAGAGTTACCTAGCAACAAAAGCGCCGATCTGACATAGTAAATCCGTGTATTACCTAACCTTCTGAGGTTGTTAATCTGATTATAGAT
>JAYJMI010161199.1:0-10149 GCA_036873855.1 Sarsia tubulosa
AATAGAAATATTAGCAACCCGTACCCTAAACTATTCCGAGTCTTTTTTATAAAATTATTTTATAACAATAAACATATTAAATATTTCTCTTGACAATTCGTTGAACAAGTAAAATGGAAATAATTTAGGGGGGACAGATTAATTAGGTTGCTAAAGTTGACGATGTTGAATCGGTGTATTACGGAACTATGAAAAAAGAAAGGCATACATGAAAGATAGAAACTCAAGTTTGTTGTTATATCAACTATAATATCATCAACCTCGTTCCCAGAATGAGCAATCTTTTTTGCGAAAATTTATTCTGGGAACGAGGTTGTATTATCATATGTTTTTAAAGGCTTTTGACGAGAAGTCAATAAAACTTCTTATTTTATGATCGCCATGAAAGAGAATGGGCACTTGTACTTCCTTTTTTTTTCAAAATACAGACAATTCGGACAACAACAATTCAGATCCAAAGGGCCCTAAGCCTTAAAAATATTGTTCGTGTTTTAGAACTCCAAAACATCTAACATCGCTTCTAATGGTGTTTTCAATAATTTTATTCTGGAACCAATAGTTAGCTATTGTTTGTGATTTACTGTATGACATTAATGTTTAAATAAAGAGAGAGATCCTTCTTATGTACCCGGACTAGATAGGCCAGCGACCTTATTGTGTTGTGCCTTTTATTGCTACATTTGAAAGATAATTTTTTTTATCTTTCTGTTCTAATTATCATGTATGTATTTTAACGAAAATAAGATTATTAGAGACATTAAAGAGGCACTGGCTCAGAAAATTTTATTTGCTTATTAGAAGCGCATTTCTAAGTAGATTTCAAAACTAATTTCATTTTTTCCATAAAATATCAAATAAGGCTTAATACGTCGTTTTTGTAAATAGTCAGGGAGCAGAATTGATTATCTCACTAAATAGACACGTTTGCATAACCCTCAAAGAGGATGAGTAATCTATACATTTTTGAAATCCTTGGACCTTCTAATTTATGAATATATGAGTGTTAGTGAGAAATTGTCGGTCACTCGCCGCCAAATAGCCGGCGAGTTTTTCATTGTTGACCATCTTCACCTAAAAAAAAAAATCATGAAAATCCGCATCATTTTTAGCAAAAATCACCTACACCATCAGAAAGCCCTTGAAAAACTATATAAAAGACATTTAAACGAGTATAGTCATTTTCTGATCCATTCTAGAGTAAAACAAGCTCAAATGTTGAAATTTTAACAAAATATGACAATCTCGCCTAACGGATCAGAAAATGACTATACTCGTTTACTATACTTGTCTTTTATATAGTTTTTCAAGGGCTTTCTAATGGTGTAGATGATTTTTGCTAAAAATGATGCCTATTTTCAAGATTTATTTTTTTAGGTGAAGAGGGTCCACAATGAAAAACCGACTATTTGGAGGCGAGTGATAAATTTCTCACTAACACTCATATATTCATAAATGAGACGGTCTGAGCATTTCAAAAATGTATAGATTACCTATCCTCTTTGGGGGTTATGCAAACGGCCTGTTTTTTTAATTCTGCTCCCTGACTAAAACTAACGACAATGACGAACGAAAATTTCATCCAATCGAATTGCGTAAAATCATCAACGATTATTATTTTGGTTCCAAAAATAATAAAAATTGAAATTTTCATTTTAATGTACAGACCAAACTACTTGGAATTATAGGATAAAATTTGAACAGGTTAAATAATTTATTCTCTTTAGAATCAGCTAATAAAAATTTCTGAGGCTTTAATGTTTATTTTATGAGAACCGTTTAAAGTACGTTCACTCGGCCTAATTTTATGAACGCTAGACTATGCCGAACTCGGTTTTTGTAAGGAAGCTAAATAACCAAAAAAGAACTCCTTGAAACAATGGATTATTGTCGCTAAATAGGCAGATAAATAATATGATTTGCCTGTACATTTTAATAAAGTTTCAGGTAGGAAACGTTGAAAATTTTCACTCCCAAAAGTTAAAGTTTTAAAAAGCTACAATACAATACAGTTTAAGATTTTTAATAAGACAAATATATCTTATTTGAAAGCTGTCACGTGTTATAAACAAAACTTTTATTATAATTTCTATTGATATTAAATAAATATATGACGTATTTTTGTATTAAAACTCTTAAACTGAATATTAGAAATTAGTATCTATTTTTAACTACAACCTGCAAAGATTTTTGTAATTGATTATTAAGGAAGATTTTGTCGTTATTGCGGTATACATATTAATATCATATAAAGTAGAAAGGAGAAATTTTATATTTCATCATTTCTGATATAACCAAACATATACCTATATATATTTTACCCTTCCATTAACATTTATATACAAACTTTTACATTGAACATCGATAAGAAATTGTTACACTTTACATAAATCACAGAAATATATACAAACATAAATTTGGTTTAAAAATATAAACATAAGAAGCATGGATAATGATAATTATATATAGCATGGTGATAAGATAGGGGAGTTAGGATCAAATAAATTTATCCTAACATCGGGTAACTTAAACCAGTACCAAGCCATTCAAGCGATATCATTTAGCATTGTTAATTTAATGACGTCTTGATGTTTGCGATTGTGTACGCACGAGCCCCGTAAATGCATATCTTCAATTGGATTACACACTTGTTCAACAAGGTACATAACTTTGTTTGTTTAAAACCCGTCTGGTTTTCCACTCTAGGTTAATCTAGTCAAACCATTTCCATGCAAAATAAGGACTCAACTGAAAAATGCGTCGTCGACTGTCGACCCATAGCCACTTGACGCAATGTCTTTTTCGTACAGATAATTTGCATAAGATGCTCTCATATTGTCTCGTACTCCATTTATATTAACACCATTATGTATATCGTGGTGCTTGTTATGACTATCGTGAGTATTGTCAACATCATCGTTATTAATAACGGTATGATGATTGTTACGAGAAGGTTCTTTCGAAAGTTTTTCGTGTTTTTTTAAGATTTCACTTAAAATGTCTGTATTTATACCGCTGTGTTTTAAAACGTTCATAGAATAAGGTTTCAACATAATTTCATTTTTAGCTTCACACGACATACTCGGCGTCGTATCGTCAACGTTATCTTCTGCTTCAGGATTATCGCTGTCGGCACAAGATCGATTGTCGGCTTCGTCGTGAACTAATAAAAAGGCAATAGAAGAGTTAAAACATGCATATAAGGTTAAAATGAAGTGAAGTGAAAAAAATAAAATGTTTCTCGGACACAGTAGGTTATTTTTATTGAATATCCAGTCCATAACTTTTCGCAAAGTTCATAAAATTTCTTTACATTCCAATCAACTTTAGAATAAATCGATTTATAACTTTCGCCAACAAGTAAAGGATTCGTTCAAACTCAATGTATAACTTTGTTAACATATTGGTATAACTTTGTTAATATATTGGTATTTAGTGTTAAAATGCTTAATTGAACTTAGGTTGAGCTTTGATAATATATGCAATAAACTATATTATATAATATATATAATATATTTCAATAAACATCCTCAACTATAAATAAAATTTCAAAGGAAAACTACTTACTTCGTCCAACAGCATCGAATCTAGCTTTCAACGCCAGCTTTTGTTTTGTGGGTGGCACTACCACCCTCTTACTTGGAACACCGCTCATGTCTTTGCTGAAAGAAACAAATGGATCATTCATTAGATTAGATATGGGCCCAAATAAATCGAACTTTAACACGCTCTAGTTTGACTTGTAAAACGATTTGAAAGTAAGATTTAAAGCAAAACAAGGATATTCATACTAGTGCCAAATTAACTTTCTTTCCGCTTGGTTTGGTTGGTTTGATTTGTCCTTAGGGTTGGTAACCCCAACGCGGATATATTTTGATCGCATTTTCGCTCTTTTGAAGTTGGCTTTTTTTTAGAAAAATTGTAATAGGGTATGAATTACTTTCTTAATTTTAACAAAATTTCTCATTGGGAGTGGGTATCAACCTCGTATTTGCTGCACAGTTTATAGGGGGAGCGAATATGAAGTATACAGTTAGAGGACAAAGATACCATTAGAATGTCTCTGACATTTATGAGCATCAATGTCGTTCCACGATTCACACAATTTTAGAAATCATGTATGTAAGTTTAGTGTACAGTAAAAATGCGAAATGAGTCCTCAAATGAGTGATGTAACGTCTGAATTAAAATTAATTTTTTCTTGCACTTCCCCTTGTTGGTATCTTACTCTGAAGCTTAGAAAGAAGCCGCTAACAGCACTTTGAAAATCGTGTACCCAGAGATGAATTTACGATTTTTTTTCAAAAAAATTTCCGTTTCTTCGGAACGTCGTATAGAAAATGGCTAAATATTTTTCAGATGCTTATATTGTATAGATCTTTCGTTTGAGTAAATAAAAATAGGAGGAAAAAAACCTCAAAATTTTAAGATTACGTGTACCTTTAATACCCTCACCTCACGAATCAATAAAAGTACATACCTTCCCATAACGAAATTTTCATGTGAGACGAATTCCAATTTGTTGGTGAATGGATTAAACAAACTGAACGCTACCGTTCGTATTGGTATTGTACCACCATGCTTCATTTTAAATCTGTACACCTCTGAAACAATCTGCAGGTGAAAAGCAAAGATTTAAAATTATGAGGTTTTTTTTAAAAAAATCTGTACACCTCGGAAACAATCTCGTGTTGAAAAGCAAAGATTTAAAATTATCAGAGGGTATTTTTTTAAATCTGTACACCTCTGAAACAATCTGGCGTTGAAAAGCAAACATTTAAAATTATCAGAGAGAATTTTTTTAGATTCATAACTTTTATGCTTTTGATTCAAAAAAATACTGCAAGTAATTTTTAACGATAATTCTATTGTTTTTGCTTCTTTTGAAGTGACAGAGAGACAGCATTTTAAATAACTACTTTTCTTAAATAAAAAGTTTAATTATCGGCTAATTTAAGTAAATTAGTACTTGAGACTTGAGAAGTGTTTGATCTTTTAACATATTTTTCAGAAAAAATCTGTCCGATAGTCTTTATATTTTGGTAAATCCTAAAATGCATTCACGTGATTTAATCAAGCAGTCAGCAAAATTGAATCTACATTAAAATAATTTCTGACTGCCAAAAGAAAATAGTGGGCGCAAAACAAGTATCAGGGTTTAAAATAAGGGCATAGCCCAGAGTAATTTCCATAGCGTTTGATCGCTATGGGCGCCCAAATAAATATCCCCAAATTTTTTTTTTAAGAATATGAAATGCAAAAATAATAGCTGGAGGCTATATTTAAAATATAACTAGGCTGTAAATATGCTGTTTTGGGGAGTTCTAAACTCACTAAAACATTGTTCATAAAGTATAACTAATAAAAAAATTCCAAAATTCCCCAAAAATTCTCCGAGTATGGCCCTGAACATACCCGTTCTTGGTGTTTACTTTCGAGTACTTGACGATAGGTTTCTGTTAACGCTTCCACATCATCTTTATGTATAAATTTATATTCACAGTTGCCAATCAAATCTTGCGGTAGGTAACCAGCAATTGGAAACACCCTGTACACAAAGAAAAACATTATTAGAATATCATTTCACACTTTACCTACAAATTATTAGGCCAACAGTAAAAAACACACTAAAAATCAGTTCATCCCCGAAAATTGTTACTTGGACCACAGTCCCTTTACAACAAAGAACTGGTTACTAAATAAAGTACCTTTCATCCGCACATAAATAACTTGCATCTGCATTATGTCGTGACGAGTATTGTTTGGGCATAAGCGAAGAATTTGTTGAACTGTTGAAACGTTCGTTCGTTCTCTGCTCACTACCGCTATTACTTGGGCTAGCAACGGAACCTTGCACAGACTTTGGCGTGTTTGTATTTTCAGTGACCATACTTTGACTCCCGGACATCGTTTGAATCATTGTGGTTATAGGAATTTGTTGGTCATTACTTGAGAGTGGTTTAGCGATAGCGATGAAACATGTGAATGTCGATAGATGTGTATCACTGTCGATTTCCGATGAAGAAGGAGGGGCTGAAACTTGCCATGATTTTAAAAAACCATTGCATTGAACTAAAATGAAGAACGAAGGTTCAAAATTTATATTCTTAAAAACTTTATTTGAAGCTACAGCATTGACGTCTGTAAAAGTCAAGAAAACCTTGAGAATAGACCTTTTCATTAATATCTGCGAAGGAGAAAAAACTGTTTGTAAACGAGGCGAAGCTTGTATAATTACCGTTTTGAGTAATTAACTGTAATTAAAAATGAATAAATATCATTAAATTTTATTACCCACATTAGTATTTCTACAAGCTTCGCCTCGTTTTAAAACAATTTTTTTTTCCATCGCAGATATTAATGAAAAGGTCTATAGTGAATTCTGTGAATGTTAATATTTGACTGTACCTTTAGTGGATTGCGGATCGCGGATGAACTGCTTTTTTACTGTTTTTTACTGTTAAATAGGCTAATTTGCATATAAATGACGAAAAAAGCATATTTTGCGCGGACCTATTTTCGCGGAAAATTACTAAATCCGCGAATCTAAAGCCCGAAATTTGGTGTCCGCGAAAATTAGTCCCACGCAAATGTTAATCCACTTAAGGTATAACATTGAATTATAATTTCCAGGCATGTTCATATGTGATAAGTAAGCTAACTTTCGATAAAACCTGAATCCTAACTCACCAGTCACCATTGAATTTCCTGTTATTGTTTGTCGATATCGATTTGATTTTGAAGCACTACTAGGATCAAACTGAGGTTGTTTCGATGCTTTCAACCGGAACAAAAAAGAACGTTTTGAACCAAGAGAACCTTTAGCGTGACTGGATGATGTAGTATTTGATTTGTTTGCACTATTTATAAGTGGCAGAGACGGGAAAGGTGATAGCATTCCAGTAATAACAGGAACATCTTTCGGATGAACGATCTCAAGCAAACTCCGACCAACAAGCTCCAACTGAAAACAATAGTGATTAGTAATTAAAGGGATTGTGTCGCAAAACAAATCTCTCGCCATTTTTTTGATTCGTCGAAAAAATAAATGTATTGTTTATTTTTATAACGCTACACGTGGTCTATTTATTTGATAGTTTCGATAGTTTCAATAGCGTCTTTAAAACGTGCAAACATAAGAAAACTAAACAGTCTGATTGGTTATTAGCTAGACCACACAATCACTTTAATATTATACGTTTTGCCAAATTCGCAACAACAAATAAACCTTAGCCTAAGAATATAGACCCTTTCAGGCTAATAAACCTGTGAAATTTCTATGCACTGATGCTGATGTGCTTATGTTTTATCATATCAATTTATCAAACACTTTACATGTTCATACACACAGTGTTGCCCTAAAACACTGTTAAATTAAAATCCTTGCTTACAGGACTAACGACTATTTTAAGACACAACCTTTTGAACTTGTATTATAATCATTAAGTTATATCATGTTTAAAGGTTTAACTCACTTACCTTAATAAAGTTTTTGGTAAATTATAGAAGTTTTTTTTAGTAAATTTGGACACGATAGACTTTAAATATTATTTTATTTTTAGTAAATCCATACTTCTTTAAAGCTACAACTGTCAGTATTTTTTCGGAAAAATTAATTCTTTTTAAAACACGAAAATTTGATCAATTTCCGGTGAAGTTTATATGAAATATTTTTTTTCAAATTCGCTAAACATATGAACTTTTGAATTTTTACACTTTTCATCTGTGTGACATTATTTTATTCTTTGGATATCAAAAAAGGTGTGATTAAAAAATTAACTTTATAACTGACGTCAATCAATTTAGACACTCATAACAGATATGATCTCGCTTAAAGGGAACCCGTGCTGATTTCACAGGTTAGGCTCATTTTAAAGAGCTTCTAAAATTCTGAACTATGTGTTTTATTTCGTGCAAAAAGCTCTTTTCTTTCTCAAGTTATTAGTATTTAAAGTATTTCATTTTCGGCCATTTTGATTTTTCAAATTTATAGAAACTCAAAGCGAAACTCAAAGTGAAATTCATGATGAACCTTGACGACATCACGAATGTGTATAAAGTTACATCACAGACTATGCTTGAAAACTATACTAAATTGGCTGGTAAAACTTGGTATCATATTGTGCAAGTTGGAAACAATTAAGTTTAACAAAATTTCAAAACCAACTATGACGTTAGTCGCTAGTTCCATGCTTTTTTCTCTAAAGGCCTGGATCTAGCAACAGGTACCATTATTCATAGTATTTTTTTTGCATCCCTATTTTTTTCAACTTGCACAATATGCAGCAAAGTTTTACCAGCCAATTCAATATGGTTTTTAAAATATAGCCTGTAATGTAATTTTATACACATTCAGGAAGTACCTCTTATCTATAATAGCCTGAGTACAAACTCTACGCACCGTAAAACGGTTTTCGTATAGAAAACATGTTTCCTGTTGTGTTTCTATATACAATCATATAAAAACCTACACATTTACTCAAATGTTAGGATACCTTAGGGAGTGGCAATTTAGTAGCTAAGTAAAGTAATTCCAAATTTTGTAAAAAAGCTTTTTGATTCTAGCCTGAGTACAAACTCTACGCACTGTAAAACGGTTTTCGTACAAAACATGTTTTCTTGTCTGTGGCTCAAGCTAATCTGTAAGTATTATTATCATTTTTATCCCTTGTTTGTTTGTTTACTTTTGTATAAAATAGTAAGGTATACTTCGCTTGATTTTTGAAGTGCTCTTCCAATAGAGTATCTCTTTCACCTATTTCTGCGAATAGGGATCACAATGGAAATTTGGCTTTTTGGCTTGTTTTGTGTTATCCCTGCTGCCACCCTACTCTATCTCCCAGTTTTTTATATTTTGAGATTTTTATCGGTTTTATATTTTATTATTTATATGCAATTTTATATTTTTTACTTTTTTGTTGATTTTAAATTGTATTTTATTGGCAGTAAAATAAACTTACTTACTTACTAAGTCATCAAGGTTGGTTTTCCCTGTTACCAAGAGATGAATATCACTCTGAGTTTATATAAATTTGAAAAATCAAAATGGCCGAAAATGAAATACTGATAAATTTTAGAAGCTCTTTAAAATGACTTGTCAAATAAGCACAGGTTTCCTTTAATGTTGTACCTTTAAAGCCCCAGAGGTATTGCGCCAGAGGTAGTACTTCTGATTTTGCTGAAATTTACGCAGCACAAAATTAAAGTTTGAGTTTTATCTAACTAATTTTATGAATACAAAATTAGCAATGTGCTTTTAAAAAGCTAGCAAAAGAAAGAGAGCGTAAAAACGTACTGGAGTATGTGAAGTTGAAGTTGATATTGCATCTGATATGTATAAGATTTGAACTTTATCTGAACTCAGCACCAACAAGAAACCATCAGAATTATTTTCGACAAGATATTTCACCTCTTCTTCTGATAAGATTGGAGGTTTGTACACAGATTCTTCAACACCATCTGAATTTGAATCTAAAGAAAAAAAATATCAGGGATGAAAAACAAACTGTCATTGAATCCGCGAAAAAAAGTGAAGATAAACGATAACCTATGCAAAATACTAGGTTTTTCGTTTTCGTTTTTTTGATAATTTAACTAAAAAATTGCTTTCTTCATCCACGGAAATTCGCGGATCCGCAGAAGATTTTCATCCATGCAACATGAAAGAATTAGATATTTTCGAAAGTTTTCATTTCTAAAGCTCAAAATATAAAAATAAAAGTATAATTAGTAGATTCTGATAAAAATGTATTACAAACAAATGAAGAAACAAGATTTAATTTAAACATATATAGTATTCTTTAAGTAGCCTATGGGACCTTCACTACTTAAGAAGCCTCTGGAATTACAGGGACTCGTCTTTGATAAGCTTATGAGTCCATAGAGACTCTTTTAAGTAAGTAAGTAAGTAAGTAAGTTTATTTAACTGCCAATAATATACAATTTAAAATCCAGAAAAAAAAATGTTAAAAATTGTTAAAAATGTTAAAAATGTTAAAAAAATGTTAAAAAATGCATATTATATAAATAGTAAAAAATAAATAATAAATTCGTTAAAAATCTTAAAATATGATAAAAAAACCTGGAAAAGAGAGAAGGGTGGCAGCAGGGATAACACAAAACAAGCCAAAAAGCCAGATTTCCATTGTGGTC
>JAYJMI010161421.1:0-10148 GCA_036873855.1 Sarsia tubulosa
GCTTTTAAAAGTAATTAAAACGTTTTTAATAGACTTTTAAAAATTTAACGACCTAATTAAGCGACAAAATGCCTCATTACTTAAAAACTAGTCACAAAACAACAACAAATTATACATTTTCGGAAAGCCAATAAAATTGTCTTTGTAATGGTGAAATTCTTTTCCGAAAATGTTGCATTAACTAAAAGTTATAACACTTTAAAGATTGGGTTCGCTTTTTTTTGGGACACACTGTATAAGTAATTAATTACGTTTTAATTGAAGTAAATGTTACTTAAGTACCCAATCTTACGGATAAATCTTTTCCAGAAAAAGTTGCCACAACCAAAAGTTATAAAACTTTAAAGTTTGGGTTCGCTTTTTTTTTGGGACACACTGTATTCATCATTTCATTATGACGTGATTAAGCATAGCATGTAATTACTTACTAATAATGAGCCGTCGAATGCATTCGACGTAATTGAGGAGTTAGAAACTTGTTTTTTCTGGATAAAAACATTAATCTCATATTTTTCTTTTTTATAACGTTACAGGCCATAGATTCGCCATTTAGATTTTCATCAAGAATACAGCCTAAATAGAATACCTTAATCTTAGTATTTCCATAAGTAATATCCAATGGATCCAATTTTTTAGATCTTCTTTGAGGTGTACAAAGAATAGATTTGGTTTTGTCTTCCCCAAAATGTATACTTAATTTATTATCAACAAACCAATCACAGAGGTCTTTGAATTCTTGAGTGAAGACTTTCCCAATCTCTTTGACATTTTTATATTTAAAAATTAGACATGAAATCAAATTTGCTGATAGCAATTGGCATATCATCAACATAAAGGAGAAATAAGAGAGGTCCTAACATTGAGCCTTGAGGAACACCTCATGCAAGTTTTCCATGCTTAGAAAGTGATTCCTCAAGACTCACTTGAAAAGTTCTATTGAATAAATAAGATTTAAACCACTGAATTGAATCTTCTGAGAAATTCGGATCAGAAAGTTTTTTCAGTAAGATGTCATGATCAATAGTGTCAAAAGCTTTTTGTAAGTCAACTAGCATCATAAAAAAAAGCAATGATCGGATTTTGACATATTTCGAAAAAATCCGGCTCTGTCACTGTTGTTCATTCATGCAAAAAATCAGAAAAAAATGATGAGTGGATCCTGAGATCTGAGTGTTGCGAACAGACGGACGAACGAAGCTGAATTTATAGGACCACTTCAGATAAGATTTTGGTTAAGCATTGGGAATAGATTTCAGTTGTTTTTTATGAACAACCAACTTATAAGCTTTGATATAATTGGCACGAATTTCCGCATCTGTTGCCGAAAGTTTAAGCGTAGATATAAATGTCATAGAATCTACAAAATCCATCAAACCCTCTCTAAAATCAGTAACATCGCTGTGCTCATCCAGATCTTGGATATTTTTTGTACCTTCACATGTTTCAATCGATTCTTTCCACTCCTTGTTATTAAAGGCCTTTTTATACACATCGGCTTCATACCCTGTCGGTACCTGTATTGATTTCAATTTCGTATTATCTTTATTATAACCAACCCACCCCTTTTCATCGGTAAAATTAAATGGAATATTGTTTACGACAGTCAGCATAATAGTTTGTTTTGCGTTCGCTTCCTGCAACTAAAGTAATAACTAGAAATCAATTACTAATAGAACCCCTGAAGAAATGTTTAGAAATTTAGATTATAAGTTTGATATTGGCTTTTTATGCAGCAATGGTGCATAAATACAATGCAATTCAAAAACAAACTTTGTTAAAATAACTAGCAAAAATCTAGAAAAAATTCATTTCACGCAGCAAATGAGCAGAATTTGATAACGCCTTTATTTAATATTAGCTCTCGCAAAAATCTAAAATTGAACAAAAAATGAGGATAAATCAATAAACCAGTCGTGAGATACCATAGTGAACGCTGTCTTTTGAGTAAAGTTGACCTTGTAATCACTGTTTCAAGAGAAAAAGAATTTTCAGTAACACGGTAACTATTTTTGTTTTGACTTTAACTTGCAAAAAATGCAAAAAATCTAATGGTATCATCTTGAGACATTTTGTAAAAACGTCAATTTTTTGGCCTATGTCATAATGTCATAATGCAAATAAGCAAATAAGAAGAACTTTCTAGTCATTCTTTAATTTATTATTAGCTCTTACTCAAATCTTTAGTTTTATAAAAAGTGAGAATAAATGAATGAACAGTCATGAGATATCATGAAAAACGCTGTTTTCAAGTAAAAATTTGATCTTTCAATCTCCGTTTCAGAAAAACAATAATTTTCGGTACCTATGCTAGTTTTGACTGTATATTACCCTTTTACTTTGTTCAAATTTCAAAAAAAAGTAATTGTCCGATTTTGAGCGTTTGACCCCATTTCCAAGTCAACAAGAATTTTCAAAACAAATCGGCATCGTCACTTTTAGAAAAAGAAAAAGGTATAAAAAAGAAGGAAGAAAAAATAAATAATGCAAAGTCAACACTACGGTAAGATTGTCAAGCATTTAGATTTAAAGGCACATTACCGCGAAAGAATTTTCCATTTAGAAAGATTGTATTGATCCAAGTAAAACATGAAAATACTTTTCATAATTCTTTGCTGTTCTCTTATTTTATCTATTTAAGATTTCTGAAATATATTCAAATATAAGATTCGCGGGTCTCGTAACTTTTGAATAAGATTGAATTTTTCGATAGGGTTTTCACTACCTGTCTTAGAATTAATTAATTTTCCATGCAAAAGAATGAAAAAATTCGCGGTTATGTACCCTTAATTGTTGATAAATCCGTTACGTTAGAGGAAACTTTCCAGTTCCCAATAACATCAGTTCCATTATTGTTTTCGACCTCTGAGAAAAGTAAGACAATCTGAGAAATCATCCCTCTGTTATTGTATCATTAAAGAGCTAGATTCACTTGTTACCGTAGCGCCTAAAAATGTTTAACGATGTCAATATTGCCCACTTATTACCCTTAACTTTGCACAATATTTTTAAATATATTGTATAAACTGTTTACACGTGAAATACTAATTAAACAATATAATAAAATCATGCTGAGTTGTGATATTTTGAAAATAAAAAGATGATAAACATAAACTAAAGCATTTTTTTACAAGGATGAATCGGAGGTAAAAAGCACTGCTAGCATTATTTCTTGTTCGGATTATTAAACCTGAACAAAAAAAGGAATACAAAAAGTTTACTGAAAACTTCAAATTACTGAAAACTAGGGAGGAATTACATAAATTTTACTGGCTATATAAGCTAAAATATGAATAAAATAAGACAGGTTTAATAAAAAAGTTAAAATTTTATTAGAAGAAGCTTTTCGTTTTACAACATTATCAATTCTATTAAAGCATAGTCATACGATCCCATAGTCTGGAAACGGTCGGGCCGCTTGTCATTATTTCAACCAACGCGATTAAAGAACTTGAAATTATAAGTACGGCCCGAGCAAGCGTGCGTAGATTTTTCCAAAGGTGCTTTTCCGAGGCGGAGAGATAATTTTGACGAAGCCTTAAATTTGTTTTTTTATCTTTCAGAGCAAAGTAATTCTAAAATATTTTGTCAAGATCAAGACTAACTATTTAGATTTCAATATTAACATCTGGAAATTAGAATATACTCAAGAATCTAGGGGAAAATACTTTTTTTGTAGAGAAAGATGATTTTAAATGAAAAATACGGGAGTAATAAGAAAAAAAAATTAAAATTAATTTAAACTCATTAATACATGTATGCCATTTTTCTTTTCTTTTTTGCTAGTTTAAATATTTTGTTTTATATACAATAAATCCTATAATGAAATCGTTCTTTTTAATTTTTTTTACAAAATTCAAATATTTCATAATTTTAAATACACAAAACTCCCTGACTGAAATGTATATTTTTGTAAACAAACCAAAAAAAACCCCTTTTTTATTTACAACGAAAAAAGTTCGAAATTAGTTCCTCGTGCTCGTGTATAGGCGAAGAGATTTGTTTATGTTTATTTATAACTCTCAAATTATTTTTGATATATATTTGGCATTGATTAATAGAAACAACAGTAACAGCATATTTTCAAGAGCAAGACCAGTTGATATATTAGGTTTTATATATTATTAAAACACTAAAATATAACGTAAAACGCACAGATGGACGAGCGAGCACGATGTTGACTGGATGGTTAAAGCAAACTTCAGACGAAATGACTGTTTATATCTGTTTGAACAAGTCTAACTAGATATCAAAGAAGAATATATTTAAGATATTTACGCGAAGTTGAAAGTATTACGCTGATATTACGAATTTGCAAAACCAAAAATTCAGTCTCTTCGTCAATTTGAATTATTGACATTATATGAGACAGACTCTTTCCCTGGAAGCAACATCGTATTATAGAGAATAGACAGAAAAAACTATATATAACGACAGTTTTTGATACAATGGGAAAATCGTTTCGAAGAAAATCTAACCATATATGTTATTTTTTGCTGCATTACAAAACTTTAGTCTTGATTGTGAAAACAAAGCTATACAACCAATGAAATATTACCTATGTAAAAGCTTAAAAGTTTATGTAATTTCTTTCCTTTAATAACAAAATAAAAGTTATGTTGCTTCCTTCTTATGATTATTTTTTTAAAACCCCTTATTCTGTTTTTAAGAGAAAATTTCTAAATTTACCAGAAAATTCCACTATACTAGAAATAGTCATGCCACCTAATTTTGAGTTAGTTTATACTTCTTCTTTTACCAATCTTTGTTCACGAAGTTAATTTCCTATCAGTACTGCTGTATTTACATTGGAAATTTATCGAAATACAGTATCTAAAGAAGTGAGTACGATATTATGTTATATTGGCATTTTTTAACTGAAAACGATTATTTTGCCTTCACATCTTTTATAAAACTTATGAAGAATTATATTGCTTAAAGGGACAGAGATATTTATGAAAAATCTTTAACATAGGATACTCTACAGTAAAGTAGAAAGCAGAACAATAGATTTGCTTTTCTTTCGCCTGCGTTTGTTTATTTTCATGCTTCGTCAAAAAGACTCGGAACGAATATTGAGTGAGATGCAAGTTCGTAAGTGGTGCGCGCGTTGTTTCCAGACTATGGGATTGTATGACTATGATTAAAGTGACAATTTAAAACATTTTATCTATTTACATAAAACTTCCTAACGTTGCTATGGAAACCATAACAACTTTATAACAACAAAATTAAAAGTCACTGACCAATTAAAAGTTCGTTAAAAGTTAATAATTAAAACAATCTCGGGAAAAATCAAGTAATACCATTTCTGAATAAATTCAATATTTTGGAACTTAATTGTTCATTCAATTTGGGATTTTTGATAGCAATATAAAAAGCTTCTAATTTTTTTTTCTGTCTTATTTTATTCATATTTACTTATGGCGAACATATTAGACAATTACCTATAATGTTGCCCATATTCGCAGCTTTAATTATTTGCAGTAACTGTTTTTACTGGAAAAGTTTCATAGTAAAAAAAATATGAAAAGTTTTAAGTTTCAAATGACATGTCCCAAATATGGAATTAATGAGGGAGGTGGCATTTTTTCTGTTAAAATGGGGGGATGGCATTTTTTATTTTCACGTTATTTTTTATATTCTACATGAGGAGATATGTAGAAATTCTGGCCGAAGTGGGGTTCGAAACCACGACCTCCATTACAGATCAACGGTGCTCCCTAGATTTGGTATGTAAAATATACGTAATTGGGGGTATAGCCAATTATTTTAAGTGGTATGGCATTAAGAGGGTACATAGAGGAGGGGTGGGGGTTATACCCCTCTGCACATCATGGACATAAAACGTGTATGGTGCGTTTTTTAATGTTTTTTTTTAATTTTTCCAAGTTTAATGTCTCGAGAATGAAATAACTTAAAAAACCATTGTTCACAACTTTTGAAATACTATCATTTAAAAAAATAAAATATGAATTCATGTTCAAAATTCAGTTCCCTTAAACTCAATGATATATTACTTACTAGATTTTCATCAATTACCAGCTCTCCACATTCCCCTTGAAGATTTTGTGCAGTACATATTTTTATAGTTGATTTTCGTTTCTTAGGTGCCTTCGAGATAATCAAGCTAACAACATACGTCGGGGCTTTGTTCAAAGTGTAAGGACCAGTATAAGTGTATACTAGTTTTTCATCTTCCGCTGTAAATAAAGAAGATGAAAAAGAAGGCTTGAAAAGTCAGTAAAATTAATTTTTAAAGTTTAAAGCATATGTTGGCTACAATAAAATCAAAACTAAATATTGCAAAACTTATTTAAATCGGGATTTCCAGGCCTCCTTACACCTAAATAAGGAAGTTATGTGACTATGACATTTGGTACATAGATACAGTTAACTGAATTTATTTGATTATAAAAGAATATTGCGAAAAAAAAAAACTTTCCTTCTAATTTGTCTCAAAAGGGAACTTGGATAAAACAAAAAAGATTGACTGCTGGACTTCCGGTAATTATTTTGAAATTAACTAAACAAGCCTAAGAAAACAGTATGAGAAAATGAGATTTTTGTCATTTTATCATAGCTATAAATATACAAGTACTTCATCTAAATAGTAAATAGAAAAACAAAACTAAATTATGAGTTCACAGTATGAATGTTACAACTTTGTAGCTAATTTAAGTTTTTCGTTCATTAGTTTATCGTGCAATGTTTGACATCTGTTCGCTTGTCGTAATGTTGTTCGTTATGCCATTAGTGATATTTAAGTTAGGTGACATTGATCGGTTTCCACGAACACATAACATCACAGAACAAACCAACGAAAATGAAATTTTTCTTTTAACCCATACAGCAACGATACTATAATGAGTTTTACGTTTTTGCGATATCAGTTCTGCTAGCCGGTTATAAAACTTTTCTCCCTCTCTTCAAATTCCTCTATTTGCTGACAAAACGATACGCGTAAAACTTCCATGTTCGACATTCAAAACACGCTCGTTGTAGTGTCTTTTCTTTTCTTTGTCTTTTTGAAGATAACACTTATCAAGATCTGTGTCACGGTATCTTGCAGCCGATGGGTTAAAAACCCTTACATCAAGAAATGCTGTCTGAACCGTTACCCAGAATCTTCTCGCCTTTGTATCTAACCTTGCATCATCTCGAGAATTTACAGTCGCATAGTTGAAGTTTTCACCTGTTAGTGTTTGTAGAATAGGTTCAGTTGACACATTTTTGCATACTACATTTAACATTGCGGCTGTAACGTCGCGAATTTCATTATGTCTTAACGTTATAAAACCTCCTTTTTTACAAGTGAGTGCATATTCGATGTTGAATTTTGCACTACATACACATTCTTGAGGTAATCTTGTCAATTGCCAACCATATCGAATGCGTAAGCTGTCCCAAAAAGTTTGTTTATCAACAACGTATCCTTCATCGAGTAACGGTAAAGATGTTAGCCATATTGATGCGGTCGACTCGTTATTAATTTCGTTTAACCTTTATCGTCTACTTGGTATATTCGTTCTTGATTTATTAATTTTCTTTAAGTTGGTGTGTTACATTCATTGAATTTTGATATTCGATATCTGCAATATCGAAAAATATAGGTAATCCAAGTCCACCAAGTTTTGCTGGAAGTGATAATAACTTTCTTATATGTTGAGAACAAATTATCGCTCCTGTTATTGCTGGAATGAATTTTTGTGTCAAAATATCATCTATAGGTTGTAAAATTTCTGTTATATTTGGTATAGTTCGCATGATGTAATTTAGTTTGTGTTTATACCAACTAACAAAACATGAAAAGGCAGCTTGTAGTTCGATTTTAGCAATTTGACAGAGTGCTTTAATTTCTTTACTCCAAATTTGAATTTTTTCATTCAAATATTCAACTTTGACGGCTCCTAGCTGTCTTTTGCCATTCACTGTTATTTCGATGTTTGCATCTTTGAACGTATTCTCCGCATGTTTCACACTATCTTGTTTCACGAGCAAGTAAGACTTTTCTGCTTGTAGGAAGTAGCCAAATTTTGGTCCTATAGTTCTTAGTTTGTAGCGCAATGGTAGAGTGCTCGCTTACGGAGCGGGAGGTTGCGGATTCGATCCCCAGCCGCCGGGTCATACCAAAGACTTTAAAAATGGTACTCGACGCCTCTCTGCTGAGCACTCAGCAATGAAGAGAAGGATCGAGGGTAAGTTGGAGAAATCCAGTGATAGGTCATCCCAAAGACTTTAAAAAAATGGTACTCGACAAATGACTCGTCGTAATACTTCCCCCACTCCGATCGGACGTAAACCAAGTTTTTTATCAAGTGGAATTAGACAACAAGCTAAGAAAGGCATTAGCGAATTACATGTTTCGATACAGAGTCTTTTGCAAACTTTTGCTATAGCAGTACAAAGATCTTTCTGAGCTTCACCGTGATTATTTGAAAGCAAGATCTTTCTCCATCCATCCGCATCCAGACCGGAGGGTCCAGATCCACCTCTTGTTTTTGTTACAGCTTTTCTTACAATGTCTCCGTCTATACTTTCAAACTGAATAGGATGTATATCTTCAGGATTATCAGGTAATAAAACAGAACAAGAAGCTTCCTGCTTTGATGGATGTTTTTGGCGTAGTAAATCTATTGTTGCTTCATTTAATGTTAATATACCGTTATGCATGTTGTTAGATAATAATTTAATGACTGTATTTAAATTACCTTTCTGCATGAGATTTGCAAACTTCTTTGATATTTGATTGATATCTGTCTTCGATGTTAAAGTTTTCGTAAACGCTTTTTGAATTGTTTCGCTTTCTTTATAAAGTGCTAGCATATCACCATTTTTCCATAACTCCATAAGCCTTTCAAGTGCATTAAAATGATCTTTTGCTTTAGATGTTTTACTTGGCTTTTGTAACAATAGATTAGGCATGATCATTATTGCTTTAAATGCTACATCGGCCAATGCACTTTTATCAATCCAACAATGAAGTAATCTAGTGATCTCATCAATGAATTTTTTACCTGCTTTTCCTGTTGGTAGCATGAATAAATTCTTTCGCCAAAAGACAATGTTTTCGTAAACAAAATCAAAGTTTTTGTTAATTTCTTTTCCTTCAAACTCACCCCATTCGAAACCAATTTCAATTTGAGAACTTTCATTTTCGCTGGTTGATGTCGCTATCAGATTTTCTTCAATAATGCTGTCTTTGCAAACACGTTGGTGTTGATTCAAACCTCGTTTAAAGCAATAAAACTACAATCAACACCTGCAGAGCCTAATTTCTCCTACTCCGTGAGTATTAAATGCAAGAATTACTAGTTTTTCCTTTGAATTTATACCAATTTTGTCACAATTTATTCTTAACGCCAGATAAAAAGACGTCTGGTCGTTAAAAAGAAACCATTGCAATTCCTGCGAAAAAAAGTTCGATTCAATTCAATTCAATTCAATTTCTTCATGCAAAAAACTAGAAAAATCAAATGAACGGATCTTGAGATATAGAGCAAATTATAGATATAGGGCAAAATGTCTATTTTGGACCCAAATTTGCCTCCCTTGTCCAAAACAAGAATTTTCATTCATAAAATTATTAAAAGGACAAATGAAAATTATGAAAATACAGCAACACATTTTTAAAACTGCCTTATTTTTATTATTATTAATTCTTTCTTTATAGTCAATAAATATACAATAGTTTTGTTATAAACTAATTTACATTGACTTTGATTAAAATATGTATAAATATATTCCGTAATACAATAAAATATAACTATTAAAATTCTAAACTACTTTCTTTTTTTTTCTTTTTTTTTCATATAAAGTGTTTTAAGTTGCAGTAACTATTAAGTGAAACCAATATTTGAAATATATGTTTTACATATAGGGCAAAGACAACTATCGCCATTCTAATTTTTGATTTGTGTTTTAAATGGATTAAGATTTGAGGTCTTTTTAAGATCTTCAGGAAGAGTCTTCCATAGTTGATTTGCTCTGAAGCCTAGAGATTTCAGACCAAATGTACTAGTGCGCGGATTTGCGCAAAGGAGTATGTTCGAGTTCCTAAGGTTATACTGATTGACCTTTTTCGGAAAAATGTCTTTCATAATATCAGGTGATAAATCATTTATTGATTTAAACATTTCAATACAAAGTTT
>JAYJMI010161532.1:0-10147 GCA_036873855.1 Sarsia tubulosa
AGTTTTTAATTATGTTCATCGCGTGAATATTAACACATGGTTTATGTTTCTTATAATTGTGCACGTTGTTGTTAATCCTTGATTTATTCTCATGTTGATACAAGTTTATAATCATTGCTTTGTTTTGGTGTTCTATTATTCCATCTAACTCGTTTCTATGCTCAATAATCATTTTGATGTTTATAAAATTATTTTCGGAATTTACTTTATTTTTGATTTACTTTTTGTGGTAAAATTTTTGTTTCTATCTTTTCCACAATAAAGTTCTCATTTATTGTTGGACCCCCAATTCAGCTCCTCAAAAGTTTCAATTCCTCAAAAGTTTCAATTCCTCAAAAAATTCAATTCCTCAAAGGTTTCTGAAAATTGTATTAAAGATTTTTGAGCCGTTTTGCCAGGAAAAATTATCAAACTTATTTTTAATTAAAAAGTTTTATTCTTTGTTTGTTTTTTATTATCATTGATGTCACATGTCTCCTTATGGCCAATAGCTGATCGGTTTCCAAAATTAGAAGAAGAGTTAGAAGAAGAAGAAAAATGCTAAAAACAATATCCTTATCGTTAAAGCGCGAAGGATAATAATGAAAAATATAATAATAGTTCTAGTATACACTTATTACTAGAAACTTAGCTAGTTTTGTTCAAGATAAGAACTAATGGAGGATATAGTGTTAATGGCGGCAAGAGATTGTAACGCAAAGGGATTTGAAAAAAACTATACTCGAAAGTCTGTTCTAATTTTTTATTTGCTTACTCCCTCTATCCAAGCTATAATAGCTCTATGGTTAATACAAACAAGTTTTAAAAGTTTTCCATCCATTTTCCAATATTTTCTAGAAAAACATAATAAAAGTATAATGAGAAAATTTACAAAGAATGATATTACTAAATCAAATAAACCTAAAAAAGATTCTCATTGTTTTTTACAAAAAATGTTATTAAAGAATTTGTTTTTTACTAGACGGTGACACACGAACAGCAAAGCTGAATTTACAAGGTCTGTTCTAAGTTTTTAATTGCTTACTCCCTCCAGCTAAGCTTAAATAGCTCTTTGGTTAACACAAACAAGTTTAACAAGTTTTCCATCCTTGGCGTATTGATATCTTTCGTTTCATGGATTGGTAATAACTATAGTATTTTTAGCAATTCTAAATTTGATTAGTCATAAGAGCGAGAGATAGTGGCGTCAATCTTAAGTACCGGTTCTATTTATTGTGCAGTGATTTCTCATAGCGTAAACGAAAACAAATAACAAATAATCTCTGTACATATCTTTAGTGTAATGATTAAATAATCGTCTCCGAAAAGTGTGGTGAAAACGTCATTATATTGATGTTCTATGTATTGACCGCTAGAGTTTAAATTGTCATTGAACATTTAAATAGTCCAAGTTTCAGTATGCTTTCAAAATAAATATTTTCCCAATATTAAAAAGATTAGACACGCCTAAGGCTGCCCAAACATTTTACTAAACAAAATCTACTTTTTCACGTTTACTTGTTTTGATTAGTTTTTTGGGTGAGGAGGGGAGAAGGAATTTCAGGGGTAAGACTAACTACTTGCCTGTTAATATTACGATTCAGCACCTTGTTGGTGTCAGTTTAAAGTTTATGCAACATACTTGAGCGTAACATGAAGTAAGATTGGTTCAAAGATTTTAAGTCTAAAAACACAGAAATTTCAAAAAGGAATTTCTATACGTTTAGAGGTTTAAGAATTTTCAAACCTTACTTTTTTATCTTCTTGAAGATATTTTCTAAGGGAATTTTTCTATCCTTTTTAAATTTGATAGTAGCAAATATACTTAATTTAGAATTTAAAAAAACATTTTAAACTGATGAAAAAATCACATTGCAAAGCAGTCCAGTGCCTCATAAAGGGGAATGCTCTAATGATTGAGCTATTTAAAAAATAATCTGATAAGTACGCAGTCTTAATTCTTTCGAAGAATTTAGTCCTTCCCTGACTTTCATTATTCGAAAACTTTGCCCCCATTGGTGTCAAGTAATTTGAAATTGGTATATTACGGAGTAGGCGCTAAGAAATTTTGTTTTCCGTTGGGTGCCTTGATTTTAAATTTGGTAGAGTTTTAAATGTAATCATAATGGAACAATTTAGACTAATTGGTTTTGTCAGGTGTCGTCAGCAATTTTGCTGAAGTCAGAATAACGATCGTAAAGACCAAAAATAAGTTCTGTTGGTACTGCTTTATAATCTAGCATAACTTCTTTTTCTGATATAATTTTTTAGTTCTGTTTACATTTGATATAAGATAAATCTTTAACATTCTGGGTTTTACTACAATCCTATTCTAACTATCCAAAAAATTGTCCCGAAAATAAGACATTTTCTTGTCACTTGCCCGTTTTTACCAAAATTTCGAAAAAAGGACTGGAAACTAGTTTTGCTACAAATATATGTAGGAATATTTTTGTTAAATGCAGGAAGCCCCACTGCAAAAATGAATGTACTTGGATAAATCAACCTAAAGTTATAGCTATTTTATTTTTTTTCATTTTTGTCGGTTTTCGGGTTCTTTTGACCAACATCTAAAATTGACTAATTAACAGAATTTTTTCATAGTTATTTTTTTGAGAGCCCTTAATGAATATTGATATTTAAGAAAACACAGCCTGACTCCAAAGTTTTTGTTTTAATTGCAACAAAAGTTAATTAGGCAGTGCTTTTTCAGCATGGTAGAATTAGGGTTAAAACTTCCGCAGGACTTATTTTTTATTACAGACTTTAAACTTTCACAGATGTAAGTACTTTGCAGAATATAGTCTTCTTTCCAAGGCTTTAAAATTTTACATATTTTACATACTTAATCAGGCAACGTATTTCGGCAAGTTTTCGAACTTCAGACTTTAGCAATTTGCAGTAAGTTTTTGTCTCGCTGTTGCAAACCTCAAAA
This sequence comes from Sarsia tubulosa, assembly GCA_036873855.1. Taxonomy (NCBI): domain Eukaryota; kingdom Metazoa; phylum Cnidaria; class Hydrozoa; order Anthoathecata; family Corynidae; genus Sarsia; species Sarsia tubulosa. The sequence goes on from JAYJMI010161532.1 coordinate 2,915, forward strand.
TTTTCAAAGCTTTATTCTTTCTGTCTTTAGCATGATTTAACAAACACATTTCTATTTTTCGTTTATTCATATTCCTAATTTCAGATTTTTGTTAATTTTTAAGGAGTTTTGTGCACTTTTGTCTCTGACTCTGTGAGATAAATTTGTTTCCAAGAATTCAACGGATTTGAAGAATATCTTGCCACCTTGGCTTTTCCTAAATACCAGTACAGACATGGGCAAAAGACAATGTTACTAAGTTTATCAACTGGAATGCTATAATTTATATTAAATACAAAATCATATGTCCGGTATAAGGTATATAATAGTATATAATAAGGTATATCATTCTGACATAAACTTTCAATCCTACCTGAATTTAATTAAAAATGTTATAACAGTCCGATTCTCTGTCTATCTTTCTAAACTCTTTTGTAGAAACGAAAAATGACTCTTCGAGAAATTAAATAGCAAATATATAACATGCTTTTATAGATTTTATCTTTTCCTTCTTACATTTACTTCTAGTACACTAATATCTGCAAAGTATATTTCGTCGCTGAAGATTTAGTTTTTTTCTTCGCGTATTTATGCAAAAATATGACGCGAAAATAAATAAATAGTTTTTCATTTTTGGATTAATCGAGGTAAGCTACGAAAACCGTTTTACGGTGCGTAGAGTTTGTACTCAGGCTATATTTGATTTAGCCTCGGCAAAAAACTGTTCTCCATCACAGATAATCGGTAGTTGTACGTGGAAATATTTTTTTTGATATTTTCTGACTTTTAATGCTTTGTTTTATTTAAAAATTGCTGGAAGTGTAAATCGTAGTATATTCACATCTATTTTAGCTAGTCTAAAAATTTGAATGAAAGATTATTTTCTTTAGTCAAGGTCGCTATGATAACAAAGTGTTTAGCTATGTCTGGTGTATGTATGTAACTCTCTCTAGTTGTAATAGAAATGAAGTGTCATACGAAAGAGCTGTCTAGCTAGCAACTACAGTATAAGTGACTGGTTGCAGTTTTCTCGTTGACTGTTTACTATTTTCTAGCTAGTCTAACAACCTGTCTACAAACCAGCAGACAGAAACAGAAAACCTACCTTCATTAAACTATTACAAACAAAACCTACGAGACGCAACCATTTCTAGACACAAACATTTCCTAAAAAGTAGCTACGAAAAATATGCTCCGCCTACCTACACAACAGCACAACTTAAAAACACAGACTGAAACAAGCCGACAAGTAAAAACTAAAGTCATGGAATAAGTACAAGACAGATTTATATAAAAAGGCGCTTGACGGCATGAAAAACTAAAGACGAAACAATGACAGTGTTCTAATGTACCTATAAAATTTACCCGACTACCGAATTTTCCTTCTATCGCTTTTGTTTCTGTAGCTTGGAAGAAACATGGAATTTGTCCAAGAATAAGGTTTACTTCCTTGATTTAATGCTTGGAACAAGGAATGGTTTTTATAAGTATATGTGACTTATAATAAGTTATGCTTTGTAGTGAATTTGTGGAAAAACAACGCTAACCGATAATTTATTTATATTTTCTGATGTGGAATTCCAAGTTACTCCTAGCCAGCGACCATCGGGTTTGGTGAAATATCAGCGTTACTATTCATTGTAAAAACACTAATTTGGTATTCATAAGCGGCTTTGTTCCTATGTGCTCTGTTGGTCGAGCGGTCTAAGGCGTTGCCCCAGAAAAAGAATTATTCCCGAGGTCGAGAGAAGTAGCATGTACTCGAAACCCGATCGGAATACTAACTTTAGCGTCCAAGTTGAATAAATTCATAGTTTCTATAGTAAGACTTTCACATAAAGGTAGCAATATTCCATCTAAGATTTCTGCAACAGAAGTTATGAGAATATGTAAAGCCTTGATAGATAGGATACATTTTCAGGGTGCAGTTAAAAGTTCTCTATTATGTTTTTGTCAGAAAATGTTGAAGTTGTCATGAGTTGCTATTTCAAAAATATCTATTAAGAAATAGGTTTATCTATAATAGTATTTTAAATTAAAGAACAGTGTCATCAAAATTTATATGCAGGGGGTGTGGATCATGCTTTTGTGTGAGACAAACCAACACATCTCAGTCAATGAATTTGCATGAAATGCGTGTCATTAGCTTAGGTGGTATCAAGTTGACTGGCCAGTTTTAGAAGGCTGAATCTCAGCTGTTGACGAATAGCGAATGACACACGTTCATAGGTGGAGGGGATTTGGTCTTTAAGAAGTGACGACCCTACCTATAACTTCAGTTAACATGATTTTGTCTGAAAAAGGTATGAAAGTAAAAACCCTAAATGTTTCTTTAAGATACTTCTTTCATGTAGTTAGTGCTAGTTTTGAATTTGTCCAGGAATAACGTTCAGTTCTTTTGTTAACTCAATGGAACAATTTAATAAGTATAGGTGATTATAAACTACATTTGCTGCATAGTGATATAGAAAATAGGGGGGCTTCGATGACCCCGCTCTATTCCTTACCATTATGCAAAGTTTAAAATTTTAATTATTACTAGTTCAAAAGTTAGGCTTTTTTTTCGATATTTACATTGATTTAGGACAAATCAATAGGTAGTTTCAAGTGACAGCTTATAAATTAGGAAGACCAACCTGTAAGGCCGAGCTATTAGATTTAAAATGATTTATTAAATTTAATAATGCTTTACATCACTAGAACTTTCTAGAAATTGATTGCATCACGGCAATTAATCAGGGAATTTGTTTTATTAGATCGTAAATTCCTTCATAAAAACATTCTGTAAACAATTCTTTATTCCCAAAAGACCATATAAACCATATAACTCACTCCGTTGCACTGCTGTTTTGAACATTTATTTTATTCAATTGAAGTTATTCTATAATTTTAAAGCCTCGTTGGGAGAGAGCAAGTTAACTAAATTGTATATAAAAAAATTACAACCATAAATGTCAGTAGTGACTAAATTTGCAAGTTATTGAAATCAAAATGAAACTGTTAATAATATTTGTTTTAGTAACTTACGGTAAGCAATATTTTATATTGATATAAATTTTGTTGAAATTAACTTTTAAAATCAAATCACTATTATTAATATTTTTTTATATAGCCATTAATACTTTATATAGATTTTTAATTCCTTGTCATGTACAGTACTATGAAGCTTCATTTTCGGCAGAATCTGATATACTCCTTTGTAAATGTATTTAGTATGTTTGTATCTCAAAGGTTTATGGATAACTATACTTGACTTTCTGTAATATTGTTAGGATAGTTTTATAGTATTAAGTGTTAAAGGGAAGGCTGTATCTAGGATTAGTTAGTTGTTTCAAGTTACAGGTTTTTAATATATTTTTAAATAATGATAACAGTTAAAAAGGTTTTAACTATATCATAATTAGATACTTTTATTTTTTGTTTTATAGCCAATGCCAGTGCATACAGTTATTCAGGGGATGGTACGTGATTTTATTTATTGTTGGAGGTGACTTTCCTCGACACTTTAAATGCCTTTCTTGAACCAAGAAAAATGGTTAAACTTAAATAACAACTCTTTCATACATTTGTGCACGGTCAAGCCTGAGTAAATCTTTTCAAATCTTTTGTAATAAAGTGTGAACTAAAGTAATGAATAGAAGTGACTCTTCAGAGTGTTAAAATTTCTGAAGAAGGTATTAAATTTTGATAAAAAGTTTTCAACTCCAAGGAATTCGACCGTGCACAAAAATATTGATTTCATGTTAAAAGATTTAGTAACTGTTTTGTAAAAGTTTTAAAAGTAAAAATTCTTTTGTTTTTAAGGTAGTTTCACAACCATGAATTTTGATAATCTATGCTTGAACCATGATTGTTAAGTTTAGGTCACCAAACTCAATTATGCAACCTCTCATTTCGTGCAGAGAACCAAGCTGTGTATCTTAATTTTACAGGGACGAGTATGAAGTTTCTAATTACCTGTCAAAATGTCGTTCTCTCTTATTTTTGATTGGAACTATTTCCTGCTAATGGGTTTTATTGGTGATGATTAAGCTTTCTTGCATTTTATAAGGAAAATAAATCTAGTTTATCAGACTGTATTATGAACGGTTTCCAATAAAAAACTTTTCCCTGATGTAGTGCTTAATGTTTGTCGATTTTATATTTCCTCTTGAAGTTATATAAGAATGTTTAAATGTTTTTTTAAACATTTTAAGATAAAATTAGAGTTGAAATCCAATATATATTTCAACCATATAATTTAACAACAACTTTTTTTTTAGCTCCTGAAAATGCACTTGATCAAGAACTAATGGAAAAAGAATTGTTAGATTATTATCAAGACAAAATAAATCAAGGAGTAAGAAAACCAACAACCAAACCTACGGCAATAGTTAGACAAACGAGAAAGACCGAGATAAGTATTAAACCAGGCAACATGGCTGTTCCAGAAAAGATTAATCAAAAATCAGTTGTAAAGCTAGTAACCGAAACTTTTAATGAGCTCTTCGAAGCAAAGAAGACGGAAATCTTTGAAACAATGGAAAAATTTAAGAAACAAATAATGTCTGAGGTAGACAGAAAAATAAAAGAAGAAAAAAAAAAGGAAGAAAAGCACGATAATATGGCTCCCCAACCATCAACAACATTTCTTGACAATAAACCTATTTTACTACCTTCGGTCAAAGTTGAAATGTTTAAATCAAAGTTAGAAACAAAATTAGGAGATGTCCTAAGAGAATTCATCAAAGAAACATTGAAGAAACAAATGGGTGTCGTTGTTAAACTGATAGAAGGTTTTGAACATGCTATCATGAAAAAAGTTGATCAGAAAATTACCGAATCTATTAAAGAAAACCAAACTGCAGATTTCCTGTATTAAAGTTGTTGTGATAAATAATTGTTGTTTATCAACTGAATTTGTTGTTATTATTAATATTTTTAGTTGTTAAAATATCGTGTCTATTTAATCAATTCGTAGTTACTTTGGTAAAATTCTCCTAATTCTTTTTCCATTCACATTTACAAAAAATCTATTTGAATTCAAAATATAAGCATATGGCTCATTTGTTATAGTTTGTATGTTGTATATGGGACTAAAAATTGCGTTTTAAACGGACTTACTTATATTGAAACTCGTTTTAATTGTATCGTTTGTATAACTTTAAAAGTGTTGCTGGGATCGTGAAATAAGTTATTTTATATATCAAAAAAATGACCTCTAACACATCTAAACGACTGCACTTTTTCTAATGTTAATCAACAAAAACAAAACAAATTTCCATTTTAAGTTTGACTACAAAAAAAATGACTTTTTGCCATTTTTGGTGATTTATAAATGCTACATGCTAAAAACGCAAATTTCTCGTCATCAAGGTAGTTTTAAAACTTGTACAGCAATCTTTTAATAAATAATATAATAAGTGTCTTCGATCAATTAAAAAAAGCTTCCATTGTTTTTTTTAAGGAACAATTTCCAATATCGGACGTATGCTTGTTGTAAAAGGTTTATCCAGCTGGCTTGTTGGATATAAAAACAGTACAACAGTTTTAGTTATTTACAGTAGTTACATCGATTTGTCTTGGTTTAACATACAACATAGAGAAAAAAAAAATATGTTAGTTCCACCAAGGAGCTTTAAAATGAGAACGAGAGCCATCTAGTTTAGTTCTTTTCTACTAAGCGTGACTCAAAACGTCGTAAAGCTGCACTGTTAATACCTCGTTAAAATAGTGTTAATGTCATCTTAATTAGATTTTTGATGACATGATTGGTTTAAAAAGTAAAATTTTGTTCAAACTAACTACTTTTTAAGGGCCCATAACTCGCGTTACCCTAAAGGGAAAACTTCAAAAGTAATTACAAATGAAAAAACTTTTATTCATTTACTTGCTGTTACAACGCCGTTACAACGCCGCAATTGTACGTTGGTTTAAAAGACGGATATTTGAAGTTGCTATTTGGAACTTCAAAGCATGATAAGTTCAACTTGCTTCATTTTCGATACAAAAACTATATGCTTAAATTTAAAAAATAGTTTTGTGCTTTATTTAGTCAAATAATAATATATAATATTTTATGCATGGACCAATAAAAGTAGAAAATAAAATAATGCATCAAATAAAAACTGTCTAAAAATTATTTTACACCAATTAAAATGTCATTAAAGCGAATCACGCTAAGGTTTCAAAGTAATACCGCTTTGTAAAGAAGTTATAATAGAGATTTTAGTAGATTTCTCTTCTTATTATTTTAAAGCTACTTGGTTACACATTAAACTTAAAGAGGCACTGGCTTATGAAATTTTATTTGCTTATTAGAAGTGTCTTACTATGTAGATTACAAAACTATTTTAATTTTTTTCAGTACGATATAAAATAAGGCTTAAAACATCAATTTTGTAAACTAGCGGCAATGACAAACGAAAATTTCACCCAATCGAAATGCGTAAAATCATCAACAATTATTATTTTGGTTCCAAAAGTAATAAAAATTTAAACTTTCATTTTACTGTACAGACGACACTACTTACAATTAAAGGATAGAATTTTAACTGGTTGAAATATTCTCTTTACACGCGCTTAATAAATATTTCTGAGGCACTGCCTCTTTAACATTAAGCGATTCTGATAGTTGCAATTCTTGTTTTTTATAACTGAGAATCACTTCTACTTAGATAATTTTAAAATGCGCAACCTATATCAAAGAAATCATAGAACAAAAGTCATTAAGGGGCTAATAATATGGAAATATTATTCTGGATAAAAATTTTATTATTTACAACTTGGTCACGTGAGAGAGCTGTAACTACAACACTGTTAAATAGTTAATATCATTAAAATTTGTTTTTCAAGTTTGAAAGAAGGTATTCCTCATATATTGTTATTAGTACTAATATAGGTCTAGGAAAGTAAAGGTAAAGTGACATAAATTGCTGTTTCAGACCTCAAAATTTTCCAAACTTTTACTTTTTCTGCCTTTAGTATGATTTAACAGACCACCTTTCTTTTTTTCACTTATTCATATTCTTAGTTTCAGATTTTTATCCTTCGCGCTTTAGCAATAAGGATATTGTTTTTAGCATTTTTTATCCTTCGCGCTTTAGCGATAAGGATATTGTTTTTAGCATTTTTCTTCTTCTTTTTTTCTTTTTCTTCTTTTTCTTTTTGGAAACAGATCAGCGATTGGTTGTTTTGAACACGTGATATTTTAGAAAATTTCTGTCGTACATTTATCGAGGCGATATGTGATTCTTACTGCGTGATAAAATTAAA
>JAYJMI010161643.1:0-10147 GCA_036873855.1 Sarsia tubulosa
TGCTCATTTGCTGCATGATGAGGTCAAAAAGTCAAATTTGTGATATTAATTCATTATAAAGATTTGATTTGATTAATTATAAAAAATAAAAATAACACTGACCATTGATCTTTCATTATTAAAATTGCAATTAATGTCAAGAACAGTATTTTGATAAACAAAAACAAGGGATGCTCATTTGCTGCATGATGGGATTAATTGTTGTTGTTATCTTTTCTTACAAAAATTTATTGCGATGGGTCCACTGGTAATTATCCCTTGGTTATTTTCACTTCATACTCCAAGAGCTGGGCCCATGCATGTATGCATGGGACCAAGCTCTTGGAGTATCAATCTCATATGCTGCACAATTTGTTGTTTTACTACAGTTCAAAGATAAATTTCAGCTTTGGGCTAGCATAGTTTTGATGTCCAATTGTGTACTTAATTATCTCTTGTTACCAAAAAATTTAGTTTTTTAAAATCAAATGTTTTCACTTTATGAGATCTCCATTCTGGCCGTTTATTTGTATTGTTGTTTTGATAAAATTACATTATTAGTGAGCAATCAAAATCAGGACCCACCGATACTTAGTGGGATGTAGAATGAAAAATGTAGAAACTTACTTACTCCTTTCTTTATTAGGTGGGCAACAGCAGTTTTATGTAATGATGTCACCTCAAGATGTCATACCAGTCGCTGGAAATAACACACCTCGAATTATTGCACCTAGAGCTCAAAGTCTTTCACAGTAAGATATAGCTTATCAAATTCTTTATTTTCAGTAATGGAGTATTTGTTGTTTAGTTATAGTGATCAAGAGTCAAAGTTTGAAAGAAAATATCTCCCCATAATCAGTTTAGTTATTTGTTCCCACCTTTTATTACAATTATAAATTTAAAATTAAAGTCGTGTTATGAAATCCAGAAGTGGTATTGCTCAGAGGTCAAAAATCAAATTAGGAATTTTTTAAGAAAACGCTTTTAGTTTGAACTGCACTGTAATAATTCTCATTTGCAGCATAAAACACTATAATAAAGTCGGTTTTAAATCGATTCTGCCAAAAATTGATGCTGCATTGCATTTTTAAAAATTGATATGTAAATCCAGGAGGCATTAAAATCTTTATTAATGTTAAATTAAGCTGTATGCTGAGTTGTGACAGCAGAAATATAAAGGTTCTCGTGATAGCATTTTAAAAAAGTGAATTCTACTTTTATCGTGTCCAGGTAAACATTCAAACGAAGTATAACAAATTTTATCAACACCTGCTTTATTATAGAAAAGTTGAAAATTCTCGATCTTCTCGAGATGAAAGGAGGCGTGCTACACATAATGAAGGTATTTTACTCTACTTTAAGTGTGTGTGATCACTTCGTTTTGTTGTGATTACTTGTTATTAATCAGGTTTACCCTAATTCCCCGAGACTAGAATACTACCATTTTTATGTGACATACTCTTGATTCAGAACGATCAATACTGTATTGATTAGAATAAAATAATTCACCTCAACAGTAAAATATTCGATCTTTTTCTTTTACAAGGACAATTTTACAAGATCACAATCGTAGCTCAATCCAGTCTGATTATTCAAACTGATTAGAGTATAAGTAAAGCAGAAAATCAACGAAAATCGAAATGTATCCCTTCGCCTATTTGCTGACCAATATTACCATACTCTAAAAGAATTAATTATTGTTTAAATAGTTTCAATAAAAAGTTTATTTATTCATTTATTGCTGTAGTTGAGAGACGTCGTCGCGATAAAATCAACACTTGGATCATGAAACTTGCCGCTGTTGTTCCAGACTGCCAAAGTGACCAATCGAAACAAGGTACGAGTAAAGGCGGCGTACTCTCTAAAGCTTTAGATCATATTATTAAAATACGAGCTCATAACGACCGTATGGCTGAAACAATCAAAGAACAGGAACGTATTCTAGTTGAAAACCAAGTTCTACGGCAGCAAGTTGAGAAGCTACGTCAAGAAAATGCTATACTACAAGCTAATAACATACAATTAAGACAATCCGATAACGTGGTGGAAGACGAACAAGTCAAACCTATGGAATCTGAATAAATATTTTAATGCTAAACCATTTATATACAAATCAACTGCAATAGACCATGTTGCTGTTATTTATAACGTGCTTTAAAATGTTGCATTGTGGGATTGTCTGGGACATCTCAAGAGTATAATACCATTAAAGAGTTGGTAATGGTTATAAAGTTCAGTATTCTCATAGCTAAAAAAAAAAAAAAATGATACCCCAGACAATCCCACAATGCACATGTTGATAACAGCAATATCGTCTACTATGTAGTTTCTTGTATTGAGATGGTTTGCTTTCTCAGAAAAAGACATTGATGTAAATAAGAAGAGGTAGATGTATCATAGGACGGTAAAAATTGCACGGCAGAAGCAAGTCCGTTTAGCGCGTTGTTGATGTTACAACTGACTAATAAATACATATCGCTCTAAAACGAAGCAATATTAAAGAGCAAATATCCGATGTAATGCATTGCGTCTGTTATTGCTGTATTTTGTTTACTTTTGTTGAGCGTAAAAGTAAAGTTGAAATTCTAGCCAGCTAATATTATTAACACCAACCGCGCAATGCATTCCATCGGATATTGACTCTTTAACGTGGAGTAATTTGTGAGGTTTTTTCATCGAGAAATTTCATAGGCTCAATCAAATGCAGTAGTAGGTAGCACCACTGCCATAAAAGCTACTACGTATGCGAGAATTAATACATTTTAAATGGAATTTAAAATGCCTGCAATGGAATTTACAAAAATTTGAGCTTTTTAAAACTTGGTTTTAGTGTGCATATGGTTTAATGTAAATTAACATGGACAGATGTGCACTTACAAGATACTTGTAGGAAAGTGATATTAGAACAATAGGTGAAAGAGATTTTTTAATTTAAAAAATAGATTTTGTATTTATCTGTCTTCGTCATTTGTGTTGTGTCAATCATAATACACGAATCTACTGTCAGAGCAGCGCTCTCATCTCTAGGTGTTCGAGCAACTGCATGCTACTTTTACAGCATGGAAATACGACGAAAGGGATTCTAATTTTCAGTTTAGTTGTAACATAACTTGTTGCTATTGCTGCTTGTCGTTACAAATATATAAGAAAATTGTAAGGTGTGAGGTTATAACAAATCAAAACTCGGAGAAAACCGTAAAGGTTTTATCATCTAGAACCGATTATTTAGGTTTATAGTATTAAACGTTTGCCTTAACCTTAGAAATACACATGAACATTATCACTTAGTTCTATTATTTTTTCTTAAATAAAGGGAGTGTTTCTGAATTGGCTATATCTGTTGGAGATGCTATTTTGTCCATAGATGAGAGGCACGATAAGCAATTCTAAATTGTTCATACTTTGTCTTACAAAAAGGCTCATTCAATACGTCATAAGCTCGGGACGTATATTTATTTGGTGGTTTCAAAGTAAAAATATTGTGGAAAATGCGAGGACTTTCTTTAAGTTTGCATTTAAAAGCAAACACAAGACCATTAAAATATTTTGTTCAAATAGTGCTAACACTTCCATTTCAATAAAAATGGGCTTTGAATGTTCAAAGCAATCTTTAAAGTTCATGACTCGTATTGCATGTTTAGAGATAGAGAGAATCTAAACTTGTTTCATTTGTGCTGGCCAATGCTACATTCTATAATTTAAAGTAGCGACGGACAAAATAATAATACAGTTGCTTTAGAAGTGGTTTATTTGGCATATCACGATCATTTTAATTTCATTTTTATGTAAAAGAATTCGTATATTAGAATCTTTTTCCACCTGAAGATTTATAGATCAATAGATCTTTCTACAACTAAACGATTATATACTACCTTTGCGGGAATACCTTTTTCTTTTAGCTCCTTTGCTCTAGCAAAAAGTTCTTTTCGTTTTAGCATTGTGTGTCGCGAAGAGTCTTCGTTGACGTAACATAATAAGAACAATCAAACATTGCCCCTCTGACCCACATGGTTAACTCCCCTGACTATTTGTCGGTGTACAAATTTAAAATGCAAATATCAAAACAGATTGAGTGTGTCAAAAGTTAATTTTCTCTTTTTGCCACTAGAGGGAGTGTGGATAAGTTTTTATCCACAGTTTTTAGCGGATAAAAACTTTTCAAAAACTTTCATATTGGTATATCAATAAATTCAAAATTATGTGCTGATTCAAAATCACATTATAAGTAAGGTTTCAAAATGGACAATACCAAAGGTACATATATTTTGCAGACGTCATTATTATTATTTATTATCTGCCGACGTCATTAGAAAACTGCAATAAAAAGGCTATTTTAGGTTCTTAAATTGCCAATATCTCAAAAATGAGATATGGAAAATTGATTTTCGGTACCTTTTTCTTCATCGTCTTTTCTAGCCTGATTTGACTAAGGAATTTGTTTTAACATTTTGAAAAATATGTTTTGAAAAAGTAAAGGATACTTACTATCTTTACTAGTCCAAAACCACATATCTGTTCCTCAAAATAGATACTGTAAGAATATTCAGACTATATAACTATCCCTTTTTTTTCAAAATGGTTAAAATGGCAGCCGGACTAACAAGATAGGCTAGAGATAAAGTCATGAAAGAAAATACGAAATATTAGTAACAAAATAACTCTCTTTATTTAATATGTTCATGCAATAATTCAATTCTTATATATGATAAAAATATTAAATTATAACAACTCTAGTATTTTGTAAATCTATTCTGGCAATATCAAAACTAGACTATGTATCAGGAGCGGGTTGAGGGATGGTCAGCCTAGTCAAGATGTCTACCCGAAAATCTTAGAATTTTTCATTGTGTATAAAGAAAGTACTTCCCAGCATACTTCTAAATTCATAAAAACATAACATAAACTTGACCACCCCTGGGTATACAGCCCCTTTTTCTTAAAACCGCAAAAAAAATAAAAAAGGAAGAGCGGCATATGGCAGCTACGGAAATTTTCTGTACGGCTTTTTTTGGTTAGGATGGCCGAAACTAGGCTTGGCTTTTGTTGGTTTTCGAAATTAATTCTCGAAGCTAGAATTTAAATTCCGGATTTTTTTTTGTCTTATCAGCGATCCGGTTCTTGTTATTTACCTTTTATATATTCATATAACTTTTTGTACCAAGTGGCCTGCACTAGTTAACAAAAGTGGACTATCGTTATTTTATGACCAACTTCATGTAGAATCTGTTATAATTCTCAAAACGCACCATTTTAAACTTGCTACTTACTAATTTAAAAAAATAATTTAAATTATAAATCAAGTTTACAAAACAAAATAATACCCTGTTATATATCTAAATTTTAAATACCGAAACGGGTTTATTATAATCCGTAACAGAATATATTAAATTATAATAACCCTCCCCTTCTTGATGTGCTATACTTTTGTTGATTTCTAAAGAAGACTGCGTTTAGCATTGTAACGGAGAGAAACATTCTCTAGAGAGAAATACTTGCAGCTCTCTTCGAATTTTGAAGTATTTCGCAAAGAACCTTCCGGTTAACTTCCGGCAAGTGTATTTTATGCTAATAAATAATTAGCGCAAAAGTTTCTCTCAGCAAATGTTTCGCCCATGAAAGTAGATAGTATATGGATTTTCTACGGGCGTGTGTATAACACAATATTAACAAACATAGGAGACAGCACTAATACAATATAAAGTTAACCTATACCATTAACTGTAAAACTGAAAAACCAGACGAGCATAAAGAAATTAATAATGCAGCATCAGATACCCTTAGCCGATAAGCTTTGGCAGATTTCGGTAATTTTGATACTTTCCAAAAAAAATAGTCGTGCGTAGTAAAATTCGTCCCAAGATTAAGAGTTCAGCAAAAAGCAAGAAAAATATATATCCTCAAGACAAAATTAATTTCTAATTTCAGTTTATTTTTGTAATTTAAATTAAACGGAAGTGGCATCAATTTGATCGATAATTTCCAAGGGTGGCGATGGATAGTGGTCGGTAACTTTGTAACGCGTGTACGACGCTTGCTCATCTGCGATAGATTCAAGTAGGGACGACACCTCGCTTGTGTCAGTGATTACACCAACGTTGGTTTGGTTGTTCAACCACGCTTCTAGCTGATGAAGGATACCGTCCACTTTCTCGACACTGATCTCGTGATGACGATCTTCGATTTGGTAGTATGGAGATATCGTTCTAAAGTAGGAAAGAAAATACGTAAATTTAACTTATCGTGGGACAACTTAAGCAGCCTTAAACTTAAGCAGGCCACAATATTGGAATAGTTTACCAGAAGAAGTTAAAGAAGGTGAAAATGTCAATTCTTTTAAACATAGAGTAAAAAGATATTTGTTCAAAAGAATAGAAGAAGCTGAAACTGGTCTTTTTGTCTTTTTATAGTTTCAATTGTTTTATTTTTTTTTTTATTATTTTTTTTTTAAATTTTAGTTCTTTTGTATTTAAGCTCCTAACATATTGCACAATTTTCGGAGTGCTCTCCTACAGTATCTTCTTTTAATTCATTTGAAATAAGGGACTACAATGGAAATCTGGCTTTTTGACTTGTTTTGTGTCATCCCTGGTCTCTCCCCACTATTGTTATTAGTATTCTATGTTTTATTTTTTTGAGTTGTTACATATTTATGAGATGATTTTAATAATTATTTATTTTTTTATTGTTTTTAAAAGGATTTTTATTGCATATATTTATTGGTAGCGAAAATAATTTTCAAGCGGATTAATTTTCGCAGATTAGTCCAATTAACAATAAAAGCACTAAAAAATGTTGAGCAGCGAAAATCAATCCGGGAGAAAAGCCAAAAACTTGTCATCCGCGAAAATTAGTCCGCGAAAAGGTTTTAAAATGTAGGTCTTAAGGTCTCCTGCATACTTTCGCTGTGGACACTTGGATATAAAAATTAAACTTCAGCATCTCTGGAAAATGAAATGATGCAAGAAAATAAAAGCAACTTTGTACCTACTACTCCAGCCATCCTCTGTGTTATCCAAGTAGTTACGTTTCACACCTGTTGGACACGAGCACTTCTGAAAGTGCTTCTCAAGCTCGTACACTTTACGTCGGTACCGGTCTTCTAGTTTTTGATACGCGTTCGCAACTTTCTTTTGTTCGTCAAGTTTTTTATAAAGTTCGTTCCGTTCGATTTGGAATTCTTCTTTGATACGATCATTTTCAGATGTTAAGTAGATGATTTGATCTTCATACAAGGAAATCTCACTTTGATGGATAGCCTCATTCTGATGTATAGTGTTACCATTCTCGCTATTCTCTGTTTGTATAGAAATATCTTTAGAAAATAGAGATCTTTGCGACGTAATAGAAGTAGGAGATAATAATTTATCCGATACATCTTGCGTGCTGCTACCTGAAGTACTGATCACTATAGAACTAACAGACTTTTTTGGTTTACTAGAAACACTTGGACTTTTACTTTTTGGAAATGTATTGTTTGAAAAACTCGGACTTCGAGGTGATTTAATTTCAACTTCAACAGAAGTAAGTGAGGAGTTGACACGAGAGTGTATACCGTCATTTCGAAATTCACATTCCGGACTAAATACGCGTTCATCGTTCGAATAGCGGGTATCACTAAGACAGCGATTACGTTGATGTATGAATGACTCATCAATTATCTCGTGGTCACTTATAAGTCCGATTGTTGTATGCCTTTTCCAGTGATCGGAAAGTTCCGTCTTATTCTTCACTTCCAGCACGCAACTTTTACGCTTAACTTCAAAATCAGATGATTTGGTTTTGGGAAAACCGGAAACCCGTGCAATCTCTTGTTCATGAATACGAATCAGGTCACGTAAACTCATGCTTACTCTTTTCGATAAGTCACATTCGCTTGTTTCGCTCGTTTCGCTATCAGCTATAAAACATACATCATTATTAGTTAATAAATTATCGTTAAAGTTATCGTCTTCATTAAAATGTTCGTCGGTAGTTTCTCTAAAGTTATCGTATTCATCTTCACTGCAGTTATTATCACATCTACTTTCATTGGGAATATTATGAATATTGTCTTCAAAGTTTTGTTGCTCAACAACTATTTCAGTCTCGCTGTTAATAATGTCTTCATGTATTTGTTCTACACGAGTTGCGTATTGATTTTCGGAAGAACTTTCGTAAACGTCTTTCTCTAAGTAGGTGTGTACTTCAGTAACTTCGCATTCACTGTCAAGCAATGTTTCATTATTTATTCTGCACGTGGAAGTAAATTCTTCTGTATTTGTTACACTCTTATCGTTGTATAAAGCACTATCAACTTGGTCTTCAATGTTTTTAATATCTAATGAACTCGTTTCATCATAATCATTTACTTTGTACTGACTAGAAGGGTTGAGCAGGGAACTGACTTGAAGAATAATCTCTGACGTTTCTTTGTTACAAGAAATGTTAGAAGGAGCTTCATGCGATTTATTTGAAAAGGATTTTTTCAATGATTTTAACAACGGTAGAGGAGGTCTTGCAGGAGGCGTTTCACTGTGCTCAGAGTTATTTTCACAATCATGATTGGGCGTAATACTTTGCTCATACTCAATATTACACCCTTGCTTAGGTGTAGGAGAACTTATTTCACCCTTCTCTTCACTTTTTTCTGTATTGTAACCACTTTCAGTTTTATTTAATGGCGCCCCTACCGGTGATACGTTACATTCGTCATAAGGAAGGCTAGAACACGTTTGAATTACTGCTCGTTTGGGCCACGAAAAAGCTTTGACTTTTCTGATTAAAGCTGGAACTCGTTTACTACTATCTGTATATAATAAACGAGAGGAGTCGTTACTGTACTTTTCGTTATTTGTTTCCGGTGCCGAAGACATTCTAATATGAACATTATCGCTGGTATATTTCATTTTAGGTACCGAGTCCGAA
Source organism: Sarsia tubulosa (assembly GCA_036873855.1). Lineage (NCBI taxonomy): Eukaryota > Metazoa > Cnidaria > Hydrozoa > Anthoathecata > Corynidae > Sarsia > Sarsia tubulosa. The sequence goes on from JAYJMI010161643.1 coordinate 8,884, forward strand.
AGTTCTCGTTTATGCAATGCTTTGGCTGCCGTTAACGCAACATCGGGTAGATTACTAGTGAATAAACGCCGTGTATCAAGGGACATATTACCTATCATGCTACTGCTACTCATATCAAGACAGTTACCGCTGTCATGTTGGACTTCATATAAGTCTTTGCTGTACGCACTTACTTTCCCATCGTTCCATGATTTCGGACGTAATAGTGAACGGGATTTCGTTTTACTAACAACTTTCGATTTCTTTTCACTCTTAGTAGTGGACGAAGCGTATGGATTGGGTAATACCCTCTGATCGTAAGATAAGGGCTGATATTTTTCAAGTTGTTGACCCATGTTAGATTTCTGAAGCAACGAGTTTGGGATAGGAGCTTGTTGTTTTTCAGTTTTATGACGTCGTGGAAATGTATTTACTTTAACAGAATAGTCTTGGTAAGGTTCTATATATTTATTTGCCGATAAATCGTTGTCATAGTAACTCCCAATTTTATCTAACGCGTCAGGCGTACTCACAAAACCTTTATTAATATTCGATTCGCGCGAACCGTTAGGTCGACGACGATTTAAATTTGGAGAGTTATATTTTCTAGATTCAAGTTTTCGAAAGTTATTATACTCGCTAGAAGTATGCGTATTATTTATATGACCATCAGAACGATATTGGTAAGGGGGTGGACGTAACTCTTCGGTATTCGATTCTATATTTGACTCGAAATTTAACTCGATGTTCGATCGAAACGATGATATCGATAGCGTGTCGGGTGGAGGAATGGCAACGTAATCATCTTGATTTATTAACCATTGGTGTACACGTTCGAAACTTTGTTCGTGCTCGAACGCTATCGATGTCCCTTGCAAGTATGGATGCTTTACCAAAGACCTACAAAAAAAATGATATTAGCTAAATGTTAGAATAAATTAAAAACTGAAATAGCTAATTCTATATAAAACGATAGCATTTATATATTTCTTATATTTAAATAGCAACAAAATTATTTTACATAAAAACAGAAATTATTTACTGCCAAACTCATGGTAAATGTTTTGAATGTTTTCAAGGAGGAGCAAAGGTACGAGTAAGTGCATTCGTTATATTATGCTTTATGCAACATAATAAAGTCGAATAAAAACAAGAAAGATCGACTGCTGGACTCCCGGTAATAATTTCGAAATTAACTAGAACAAGGAATAGATTATGTGGATCCACACTAACTGATATTTTTCATCAAATGGCACTATCATGCAGCAAATGAGCAGTATTGTAA
>JAYJMI010161975.1:0-10145 GCA_036873855.1 Sarsia tubulosa
TTGCGTTTAATCATATTCACCTCAATATTAGGATTATAATCCTTTATCAAAGTGTCCTGTTAATTCAACCACAACAGGTTAACCGTTTTTACACTTGTATTATTAGTGTGGCGATCGCAGGTGCAAAAGAGAGAGACGTTTAAAATCGGTCGCATAGTAAAGAGTACTATTGCTATATCAAGTCTTATTCTCTGGGGGGCGCTGCAAGAAAATATCTATTCAGTACAATCATTAACAGAATTGCTCATATTAACTTTTTGTTTGAAAGTTCTTGAGCTAGAACAACGTCGAGATCTGTTTTTATTAGTTTTTTTAGGGTGTTTTATCAGCGCTTGTCAGTTGCTGTTTTCAACGAGCATTATATCCTTTAGTTATGCTTTATTATGTTTAGTGTTGTATCACGTCGTTTTAACACTATTGTTTTTTTCTACAAAAACGAACGCAGCGATGCGTCAATTTAGGGCTGCTATTAAAAAAGCGACGATTATTTTTTGTCAGGCATTACCTCTCGCTATCTGCCTTTTCATCATCATGCCTAGAATTGGTAGTTTATGGCAAATGCCGATTAATAGTAAAGTAGCGAAGACGGGTGTTTCTGACCAGCTTTCCATCGGTGATATTGGTCGCTTGAATCAAGATCACTCTCCAGCGATGAGGGTGACGTTCAAAGATCTTCAACAACGGCCTCAAAGTTCGCAGCTATATTGGAGAGGGTTAGTTTTTGAGAATTTTGATGGCGAGCTGTGGACTCGATCAAAGAAAGTAAAGCCGCTGCTTGTGAATCGACTAACTAATTTGAGGCAGGATAGAGAGCGGGAAACGAGTAGCGAGTCTCTTTCAACCCCGCCTCCTGTTTATGACTATCAAGTGATGTTAGAACCAACCAACTAACCTTGGTTGTACGCTCTAGCGAAACCTTGGGTGCAACGGGCAGATATCACTGTTTTTGGTGATGGAACATTAAGAAAAAGTGACGTTGTTAGACAGCGCTTCCAATACGATGTGAAGTCTTTTACAAATCCCCTTCGCTCATCTGAATTGCCCGTTGACGTTAGACGGCGTAACCTCGTTCTTCCTCAGAATATAAACCCTCGCAGCAAGGCGTATGCTGAAGCGTTAGTGAAAAAGCTCCCAAGAGCTGAAGACTTTATAGCGGCACTAATGCAGCGTTTTAAAAATGAATTTAGCTATACGCTTTCCCCAGGAGTAATAGGTTCAGATGACCGGATTGATGCCTTTTTTTTCGAGGACAAGCTGGGGTATTGCGAAGATTATTCTAGTAGTACTGTTTTTTTATTACGTGCTGCAGGATTCCCTGCCCGGATCGTTGCTGGGTATCAAGGGGGAGAGTGGAACAAAGAGCAACAATATTTATTGATCACCCAAGCAGATGCTCACGCTTGGGTTGAGGTGTGGATCGATGGTCGAGGCTGGCAAAGAATTGATCCGACGTCGTTTGTTGCACCTGATAGAATCCAACGGGGAGCGAATGAGTTTCTATCTAAACTACAGGCAGAGCCATCTTTTTTTCGATCGTTATCGACTTCACCTTGGCTACGCTCGTTGAGATTGTATTGGGATGGTACAAATTACCAATGGCATAAATGGGTTTTAGGTTATAACTCCGAGCAGCAGTTCTCAGTACTCATTGCTTGGCTTGGCGGTGTTGATGCTTGGAGAATCGGTTTATTAATTATTTTTGCTGGGTTAATCGTAGCAGGTTCAATCTTTTTTATGCCTTTAATGCGCCGCTTATATCGACAGTTACAATTGACAGATTCAGGGACGCCGTTCAAGCTTGTACGAGCCTTAGAGCGGGAAATGGAACGTGCTGGAGAACGTCGATTGAAAGGGGAGACATTGACCCATTTTATACAGCGGGTGCAACTAGTCTATCCAGAAAAGAGGGAGACGTTGCGGCAGTTAGACGCTTTGTTACAAGAGTTACTTTATCAGCCGTATACAGTGGCTACATTCACTTCAAAACAAAAACTATATTTTGATCAATTACTAAAAGATTTAAAAGTGAAATAACGAAAAAGCGTGGCTCCATAATTTATTCAATCGCTGTTTTTACTGCCATCAATGGAACTTGTCGCAAAAGTGATACTCGTAAAAGGGAACTTTAGGAGGTATTAGATGAAAAAGATTGTGTTATTGCCCTTGTATGTATTGTCTATATTTTTCATGTCACATGTATCAGCGATGGACTTTACCACGTTTGAAGGCAAAAAAAGTACGTTAGAAAATGAGGTGGGTTCTGGTAAGTGGTCACTGGTCGTTTTCTGGAGTCACACTTGTGGTATTTGTCGTAGAGAAACGCCGGCGTTAACAGCTTTCCACGTCAAGCATAAAAATATTGATGCGGAGGTCATCGGGGTCAATATTGATGGGCTTAAGGATAAATCGAAGTCAGAGGTATTCATGAGCGAGACCGGTATGGGGTTTCCTACATTTACTGCGAATATTGCCGACATCGCCGATGATTTTTTCCAGTTAACGGGTGAACCTTTTAGAGGTACTCCTACTTTTCTACTCTACGACTCTGCGGGTAAGTTACTCGGCACCCAAATAGGGCCTATTGAAACGAAAGCAGTTGAAGCGTTTATGCAGAAATACGCTGAGAATTCATAACTACATTCATATCACTCCCAGAGAGAAGAGCAGGGAGCCCGTGGAATCTGCTCTTTTCTGCGTTGAACATTATTGCGTTTCTACATTACGCTCCTACGAGAATGAAAAAGATGCTCCTCCTAGCGTTGTCCAAGCAGTACTTAGGGAGGGGCTGCCACTCAATTAGTATGAAACCCTTGCAGTGCCATTGTGTTCTAGAACACGTACTCTGTCGTTGATTCTGAAGAAGTTCGCTTGATCGACCTCTTGCACGATAGAGATCACTTCTCCGCTACTTAACCGAACACCGAGTTCCTGCCCTTGGGCACGGGTGGCCTTTTCTTCAATATTTTGGCCGATAATGCCACCAACAATACTGCCGACCACGGCCGCTATTTGCCTGCCGCTACCACCACCGACTTGGTTTCCTGCTATGCCGCCAATTGCTGCACCGCCTAATGTACCCACCACTCCGTCACTGCGCCCTTCAATGACAACGGGGCGAGCTGAAATAATTGTGCCAGTTTTTACCGTTTGGATACTTCTCGCTTCATCTCGAGAATAAGTATCACCCGTTAGACTGCCCCCAGCACAACCTGTTAGTAGTACGGTTGAGCTTAGAATAGCCCAAAATATACCTTTAGCTTTCATATGACACCCTTAGATTTAACTTGCTTTGATCTTTGATTTTCATTATAGCTAAATGTTCAATATAGATGTGTTGTTATCTGAACTCTCTAGCATCGTTTTCAATCGATCTATTTGTGTCTCTATCTTACAGTGAATAGAAATACAGTGAATTATTTATTATTAATGGAATAAGGAAGTATTGAACGTGGGCAAAGATCAAGAAAAAATAGTTTCTAGACAGAAAGTGGTCGTAGCCGGAGCCGGAATTGTCGGGGTCGTGACGGCACTTAACCTTATTCGCGAAGGCTTTGACGTGATCTTGATTGATAGAGATAAACCCGGTAGTGGCTGTTCTTTTGGCAATGCTGGGTTATTGGCTAGATCTTCATTTGTTCCATTATCTAATCGAAGTACATTGTTGCAGGTGCCTGGATGGCTACTGAAAAAGCAAGGGCCATTAAGTGTGCGCTGGCGTTATCTATTTAAAATGCTCCCTTGGTTACTCAATTATATTAAAGCTGGGTTTGCCAAAGATTTACGAGAAAAAGGTGAAGCCATAAACAATTTAACGGCGTCAAGTGTTGAACGCTATAAAACATTAGTGGCGTCAGCGGGCTGTGAAGAATTAATCACAGAAACGGATTATTTACAGATTTATCGCTCTAAAGAGGCCTTTGACAAGGCGGAGTCTGACATGAATGAGCGGCGTCGCCTTGGTTATAATATTTGTAATTTAAATCAACGGGATTTGCAGTCATTGGAACCTGCGTTAGCTGAAACATTTCATTTTGGACACCATTTACATGATCACGGTTTTGTTAAAGACCCTGAGGCGCTGGTCACTGCGTTAGCCCAACAGTTCTGTCGTGAAGGCGGTGTCTTTATTGAAGAGACCATAGTCGGTCTTTCTTCTGCGGTGGATGGCTGTATTGTCGTGACTAATAGGCAGCAAGTATCTTGTGATAAATTAGTGATAGCAGCGGGCGCATTCTCAGCGAGATTGACTGCGATGTTAGGAGTGAAAGTACCGTTAGAAACGGAGCGTGGTTATCATATTACTTGTCCCAATCTTGCATTATCTATTTCTCGGCCTATAATGGAAGGAGATAGTAAGTTTTTAGTGTCTCCAATGAATATGGGTATTCGGTTTGCAGGGACAGTAGAGCTGGCTGGATTAGATGCACCAGAAAACGAAAGAAGAATTGCGGTGATTGAAACGGGGGCTAAAAAAATGTTGCCGCAGTTGAATATTCAGGCTCGTACACAGTGGTTAGGTTTTCGACCGACGCTGCCTGATAGTTTACCGGTTATAAGTATTGTTCCCAATAAAGAAAACGTCATATTAGCATTTGGTCATCAGCACTTAGGACTGACTTGCGCCCCTGTGACGGCAGAACTTGTAACGGACATTATTTGTGGACGGAAATCGACAATAGATATGTCTCTTTACGACGTCAAAAGGTTCTTTTGATTGAGTTTTTACAGGATGAATCGTCTAAAAAAGTACGAGATTTAGTGACTTTCCTTATCACTCGGTAAGTTTTTGTTCTGTTATCTTGTTGATTCATATGCGTTAAATATTAATGGTATCTGATATGTAACGTAGATGTAAATAAATGTAACAAATGTAAATTCAGATTCCGAAGATGTTGTTTAATATAAAAAGGCTTGGTAGTATCAATAACAACTTCAAAACAATAAATATAAAAAAGGTACAGATGTATGGGGGCTAATCCCGATTTCTTGGTGCAGTTTATCAATGTACAAAAAAGTTACGATGGAGTTCATTTAGTAGTTAAAGATTTTAATGTTGATATGGTTCAAGGTGAATTTTTGACCATGCTAGGTCCGTCTGGATCTGGGAAGACAACATGTCTTATGATGCTCGCTGGTTTTGAAACTGCGACCAATGGCAGAATAATTTTAGATGGTCAATCAATCAATAATGTAGCGCCTCACAAGCGTGATATTGGTATGGTTTTCCAAAACTACGCACTTTTTCCTCATATGAGTGTTGCAGAAAATCTCGCCTTTCCTCTTCAAGTTCGCAAAATGGGTAAATCTGAAATCACTGATCGCGTTACTAAAGCGTTAAAAATGGTGAGACTTGATCATTTTGCAAGCCGTCGCCCCGCTCAATTATCCGGTGGCCAACAACAGCGTGTAGCGGTTGCTAGAGCACTTGTTTTCGAGCCGAAGCTGGTATTGATGGATGAGCCTTTAGGCGCCTTGGATAAAAATTTGCGTGAAGAAATGCAATATGAAATTAAGCATATTCATGAAGATTTAGGGGTTACTATGTTGTATGTAACTCATGATCAAGTAGAAGCTTTGACCATGTCAGACAGAATTGCAGTGTTTGACGACGGGATTGTGCAACAGCTTGCCTCTCCAAGTGTACTTTACGATGAGCCTGTCAATGCGTTTGTCGCTAATTTCATTGGTGAAAACAACCGTTTAATGGGGAAAGTAACCTCTATCGATGGTGAGACATGTAAAGTGGAGCTCGATGGCAATGGCGGTGTTGTTAGTGCACGTAAAGTCAATGTTGATAACGTGGGTGATAAAACAACATTGTCTCTGAGGCCCGAGCGCGTACTGGTGAATCCAGAACCGGGAATGTGCCCTAATAGCTGTGATGCCAAAGTAGAAGAGCTTATCTATCACGGAGACCACACACGAACGAGAGTCTCAGTTTCAGGTAATAGCGAATTTGTTATAAAAGTACCTAATACCCATAATCAACATCAACAGCACATGCAAAAAGGTGAATCTATTCGCATTGGATGGGAAACTAATGATTGTCGTGCTTTAGATGCGTAATTCGATTTATTAGAAATGTTTAGTGGTTAAGTAAGAAGTTATAGATTGAGGTGATGCATTGTCATTTTTATCTACTAAGACTCATAGAAAACAAGGGAAAAATAATAAAATGAAAAAACTATTAAAACCTAGCCTAATTGCTGTAGCTGTCGCTGCAGTTTCTATTACTACCTCTGTTCAAGCAGAAAAAACAATTACTGCTGTATCATGGGGTGGAGCTTATACTGAAAGCCAAACGCGTGCTTACCACGATCCTTGGACCGCGAAAACAGGCACAAAAATTCAAAACGAAGATAAGTCAAGTACCGCACTAGCGGGTGTTCGCTCTCAAGTACAGGCAAATAACGTGACTTGGGATATTGTGGACATGCTTGAAGGTGATGCGATGATTGCCTGTGATGAAGGTATCATTGAAGAGATTGATTATAATGCCATTCTAGCTGCAGCACCTGATGGGACACTGCCGACAGAAGATTTCGTTGGTGGAATGAACGGTTGTTTTATCCCTCAAATTGTATACGCGACAATGTTTGCATTTAACGATGAGCTATTTCCAGGCGAAAAGCCAAGTACCATCGCTGATATTTTTGATTTAGAAAAGTTCCCTGGTAAGCGTTCTCTGCAAAAAATTCCAGCGGGCAATTTAGAGTGGGCCCTTATGGCCGATGGCGTTGCTGGAGACAAAGTGTACGAAGTCTTGAGCACACCAGAAGGTGTGGAACGCGCATTTAAGAAGCTAGACACTATTAAAGACTCTGTTGTTTGGTGGGAAGCTGGAGCACAGCCACCACAACTACTAGCAGATAAAGAAGTAAGTATTGCAAGTAGCTTCAATGGACGTATTTTTAATGCTCAAGTTGTTGAAAAACAACCATTCACTATTATCTGGGATGGTCAGTTAGCTGAAATTGATGGTTGGGTTATTCCAAAAGGTAAGCTCGACGAAGGCATGAAAGCTTATCTGAAGTTTGCCACTGATACTCAGCGTCTAGCGGATCAATCAAAGTATATCTCTTATGGCCCAGCGCGTAAGTCTTCAGCACCGCTAGTCAGTACGCATGCGGATACGGGTGTTGATATGAAACCTCATATGCCAACCAATCCAGCGAACTTTTCTAACCCTGTGATCAAAGATGCTGAATGGTGGGCAAACAACGGTGATGATATGGCTGAACGTTTCAATGCTTGGCTAGCTAAATAAATAATACTGTAAATTAAAGTAAGTACGCCCCTTTTGATATCACTATATTGAAAGGGAAGGTGGCATTAAGAGTGATACTTTTTGCCGCCTGATTTTCTAGAGGGCTATAACTCTCTGGTGACATAAAAACAATAATAATGAGCCTATCAAGCTTTTATATGGTCGAGTAAGTATGGCAGATACATATTCCAAAGTAGGTGAAATGACGACAAATGATGGTGTTCCATTAAAAGTTAGTCTTCGCCGTTCTCAGCGTAAGTTAAAAATTTGGGCTTTTTTACTAGTAGCCCCTCTCCTTGTATTTATCACCGTTAGTTTTATCATCCCTGTTGTCAGTATGACAATGAGAGGCGTTGAAAACCCGCAAATACCTACTATCATGCCTTTAACCGTCAAGGCATTGTCCACGTGGGACGGCAAAAGCGTACCGAGTGAAGACGTTTTTGCTGCATTGGCGATTGATTTAAAAAAAGGTCGCGAAAATAAAGAAATAGGTAAGGTGGCAACACGCTTAAACTATGAACGCAGTGGGATGCGTCGTGTAATCACCGGATCTGCTCGCAAGGCTTCAAAGTTAAAGGAAGGGCCTTATAAAGAGAAGATGATTAAGATTAACAAGGCTTGGGCAGATGTTAATACGTGGTCGCTGATTAAACGTGAATCAGGTTTTTATACCAATTCTTATCTCATATCGGCGGTCGACTACAAAATAAATGATCAAGGTGAAGTCGTCAGTAAAGCGGAAGAAAAGCAGATCTATGTCCCGTTACTTGGACGAACTCTGTTGATGAGTGTCACTATTACCGTTATTTGTATTCTTCTGGCATATCCTATTGCCTATTTACTGGCAACTTTGCCGATGGCAAAAAGTAACTTATTAATGATATTAGTACTTTTGCCATTTTGGACATCACTATTAGTAAGAACGACAACGTGGATAGTGATACTTCAGACTCAGGGAGTGCTGAACGATGTGCTCGTGTGGTTGAATATCATTGATGATGATGGCCGATTACAAATGATATTTAATAAAACCGGAACCATTATAGCAATGACGCATATATTGCTTCCGTTTATGATTCTTCCTCTTTACAGTGTGATGAAAACGATACCGCCTTCTTATATGCGTGCCGCGCTATCCCTAGGGGCTAATCCTGTGGTTGCTTTTATTCGGGTGTATATACCGATGACAGTAACAGGTATCGGTGCAGGTAGCTTGCTCGTCTTTATTCTCTCCATCGGTTACTACATAACACCTGCCTTGGTGGGCGGACAAAGTGGTCTGCTGATTAGTAACATGATTGCGTATCATATGCAGAGCTCCCTAAACTGGGGACTGGCTGGAGCGCTTGGATTTATTTTACTGGTGATTGTTTTAGTGTTCTATACGCTTTATAACAAAGTCATTGGCATTGATAAGATGAAGATGGGGTAGGGACAAATGGCGATACCAATTTATGCAGGAAAACTTGAACGCAGCTGGTACTACTCTTATCGGATTATCTGCGCCTTAATCTTTCTTTTTTTGATCGGGCCAATACTGATAATTATCCCGCTGTCTTTTAATGTGCAGCCTTACTTCACTTTCACTCCTGAGATGTTATCACTAGATCCGGCGGGGTATTCGACCCGTTGGTATGCGGAGTTTTTTGGCAGTGAAGAGTGGATGAAGACCATTAAAAATAGCTTTATTATCGCAATTGCTTCTACGATTTTAGCGACTGGGCTTGGGACATTAGCCGCATTAGGGTTGTCTCGATCAGAAATGCCATTTCGTACATTGATAATGAGCTTGTTGATATCCCCAATGATTGTTCCGTTGATTATATCGGCGGCAGGGATGTTTTTCTTTTACTCCAGTATTAATTTAGCGGGTACTTATTTGGGGGTGATACTGGCACATACTGCATTGGGGATACCTTTTGTTGTTATTACCGTGACAGCGACTCTCTCTGGTTTTGACCAGTCTCTGACGCGTGCGGCGGCTGGTTTAGGGGCAACACCCTCTACCGCGTTCTTTAAGGTCATGCTGCCTCTAGTAACACCAGGAGTTGTTTCCGGAGCATTGTTTGCCTTTATAACTTCTTTTGATGAAGTTGTTATCGCCATATTTGTAGCAGGAGTTGACCAGAAAACAATTCCTTTACAGATGTGGAGCGGTATCCGAGAGCAGATAAGCCCGACGATTCTTGCAGTTGCAACAATACTTGTTGCCATTTCCATCGCGTTGTTAACTGTTTTGGAGCTACTGAGAAGACGCAGTGAAAAACAGAGAGGACTTGCGCCTGCTTAATTTGGATTAGTGATAATCGATATTGCATCAGCTCATAAAAGGCACTATTTATAGTGCCTTTTTTAATGGCATGGATAGCGGCTTTGTTTAAACTAGTGAGAGATGCATCCTGTAGTTGCCGTGCAAAATGTATTAGTGTGGTTTAGATAATTAAAGCTTTTTATGTAAGGTCGTTAGAAAAAAACAGTAAGATATGAAATAGCCTTGAAACTGAAATTGTTATAAAGAGTCATATTGCAAAGAATAATGCCTATAAGGACTGCATTTAGAGAGCAGTACATACAGGCGAGCAAACAAAGGGAAGGGGTCTAGTAGCGGTCTATCTTTTGTGGCAGCCGTAATATTAATAAAAGTGCACAGGAATAAAGATGTTCAGAAGTATCCTGCTTAATGGAGAAAAAGATGTCTTTAGCGAAAGTTTATACGCGGGCGCAATTGGGGATCCACGCCCCTTTAGTTGAAGTTGAAGTTCACTTATCGGGAGGCCTTCCGTCATTTCAACTGGTAGGCCGGTGGATTTCAAGCTAGTTGTCGCCTAATGTTTTAATTTATGCCACCTTATTGACTATAATTTCAACCTTCTGC
>JAYJMI010162197.1:0-19327 GCA_036873855.1 Sarsia tubulosa
TATGTACCTTTAATATGTACCTTTAATATGTACCTTTAATATGTACCTTTAATATGTACCTTTAATATGTACCTTTAATATGTACCTTTAAATTTCTGGTATTAAAACTAGTAAAGTTAAGTAGGAATTATGTCTATAATAGGAGTGTTTGTTTAGCAACTATAAAGTAATGCTAAATCTCTTTTATTATATAGTTTATATGTTTCTCTTCGTTTTTATGAATAACCTGTTTTTAAAAGGCTTATCAAACAGTATCTGGATATTTTTATAAATTCAAAAATGGAAATAATCTTACTGTTTTTCAATTTTAATTTAAAATTTACGATGACGTCAAAATTTCAATATTGGAAAACGTCTATTAAACAATTCTTAGATTAATTCGAAGACAAAATATGCTCGTGAATGTTACTTTTGTATGAATAATAATTAGTTATAAGATGTTTTAGCAAAGTTAGAAAGGGGTATTAGATAAGAAACGAGTCATCAACAAAAATTTCAAAAATATTGTTATAGACACATAAACAAAGCAAATTTTGCAAAAGTGAAGTTTTTTTTGATGAACAGATGAAATATAGTCGTTAATGTTGTTGTTAACTTTTAGAAATTCGTTTTTTTTGCGGGAAATTAGAGATATAAATAAAAATAAACATATCAGACTACAACGTACCTGCGTAGGAAACTTTTCGATTTTTTCTTCTAGCTTGGTTTCCAGCAGCACTATTACTACTAGACTGTATTCCACTAACTGTTACTTGGTCACTCGTCTTTCGTATATACTTCTGATTTCTTTTCATATAACGATCAGCTTTATTCAAAAAACTTTTTCTCGCATAACCTGTACTTCCTTCTGTTGAACTGCTGTTCCCAGATTCAACACGTTTTCGCTTTTTCACAACTGTGGAATAAATAGCATTGTCAGCAGAAACATCAGATTCAAGAACTAATTCCCATTCTTTAAAACCCTGTTGATACGAGTATAGTAAAATTTGTTGATTGATGTTAAATTCTGTGATTTCTGGATATGCTTGTTTAAATTCTTCTACCGTATTAATTGACGCGCTTGGTTGTGATAATTTTTTATTTAGGTGTGATAGATGATTTGGTAAACTTTCAACTAGTCTACCCAATGTTAGATAATAGCCAATGGGAATTGAGAATCCGCTTTCTTGCAATGCATCTAAAATATTCGATTTTTCTTCTTTACTAGAATGCCATTCTAACATGGAAGTATCGAATCGTAAACTGAAAATATTAGAGTCAAGTTTCTGATGACGTAATACAATTCGAACTCTTACTTCATTCGCATTATTTTTCTCAACAAGTGTTTTCCATTTATGACTTTTAAACAATAATGTATAAACAACAAAGCGTTCAAATTCAGATGTGTATTCCAAATTACTGTATTGCTTTTTAAATTCATTAAACGATTGAAAGTTCTTTTTCTCAGTAAGAGCCCATATGGATAGTATTTCAGCTAAACGTTTACAATCCACCGATAGTTCATTCAAAGATAATTGCTGGCTATCCGACAGTTCTTCAACGTTATCAATGCTTAAATTAAAAAGAATCATAAAATAATTAGAAACGCAGTAGTTATAAAACACCAATAATTGTACACAGTATTTCAAAACAGGCGTTAATTTGTGTAGGGTAATTTCGATACATAGCTCTTCTTTATGTCAAAAACACTCCTACCTCTGACCCCCGACGAGTCAACAAAAATACTATGGGGATGGTTTTTCATCCAAAATAAATTCTGCGGAAGGAGGATTACTTGTTTTTCACGAAATTTTAAGTTTGGTTGATCTTAATTAGATATAAATTAAAGTCGATTACTTATTTTTTATTTTAACAACGAATCCCAACATCTTATTTTTTTACTCAATCTCGTTCCCAGAATAATTCTTAATAAGAGGAAGATAAAGAAACTAACTGCTGAGCAATCTTCTCATAGCGAAAATTTACTCTGGGAACGAGGTAGGTAAATTTACTCTGGGTAGTTAAAAAGTATGGGTTTATTCATAATTAAAGTACTTTCCACTAGGGGAGTCTATCGCTAAGAAACTTTTTATTTGGGTTGCGATTTGATACAAAAACAATCGGAAAAGCAAATTTGATCAAAATTTTACCTGGAGAAGACATTTGTGAACTATAAACCACCCACCCAACTACAACTACCCCTTTCCCTCCCAGCCTAGAATCTTTTTACTTTCCTATTAGAGTCTGCAGAAAATTACTTTAACTTTTTATTAAAAAAACTTTGTGCTTAGTTTTAGGTAAATTGGAAGCTTATTTCAAATTAATGGGCTAATATAAGAGAACTAATTCCTTGATAAGTTATAATTTGCTGATTTGGTTTGAAACATGAATTTCTAGTATTGTTTAATTTAAGATTTAAAATATCAAAACAAAATCTTCAATACCTTTCAAAATCAATGTTCGATAATAATTTTCGTTTAGTAGAGCGATGTGCTTTAAACTTGAGATCTTTCACATGTCGTTTACCATCCTCTGATCGAATGGTAACCTGCCAATCCTGCTCTCCATGATAATATGCATATAATAATAATTTCTCTTTTTCTGGAAGTTCAGAAACTTCTGGAAACTTTCTTTCAAATTCTAATAAAGATAACCTTTTCTCTTCTACGTTTTCTAATCTTTCTTCCCAATGTGATAAATGAATTGGGAGTTGAACTGGTTTAGAAACACTTTCACTACTTGGCATTTTAAATCCTGCTTTTATTAGCTGTGCACGTGTTTTTTTATCACGTGTAGCTATTTTTATTAGAATATTTCGAACTTCGGTGTCGGATGTTTCTTCATACCCACTTAGATATTCTGGTAGATTCCGTGATTCACAATATACTCCAGTAAATTCTCCTTCTCTATTTTTCTCTAGAAGAACTTTCCATTTTTGCTGACTGTGCAATAGAATGTAAACAATGAATCTTTCATGAAGAGATAAATGCGTTAGTTTAGGATATGTTTTGACAAAGTTTTCAAATGTTGTGATTTTTTCTTTTGTTATTGATCGTATAATTATAAACCATTTACCAACTGTTACTGGATTTGCTCGCTTTTTCCTCAAAATTGGCATAATATCTTCTAACAGAAATTCATCATTTTCAATTCTCATGTATGGAATAGAATCATTCGAAGATACACTTGAAGGTCTTCTCACTCCTTGAGATTTATTCTTTGCTAAGTCATACAAACGACGATCAATATCTGCTGGACTTAAATCGCTTCGTTCCTGACCATTCTTTGTTACTACTTTGACAATGATCATGTGACCTTGATCGTTTACTCGAGCAATAACACGCCATCTATCCCCAGGGTACAAATAACAATAACCGAAAAATCGTTCTTCTTCAGTTAAAGTTTTTGGTATGTCAATTTCTTTAAGGAAATGTTTATAGCTTGATATTATTTTCATTGGTTGACTTTTAACACTAACTATCCATGATGCAATGCAATGTGGATCTACACTAATCAAGTCACGTGCTTTCAGTGGATTCAATCTTGTTAAATAATTAGTTTGATTGCTAACATGAACTGAATGAGAACGAACAACATTTGTTGATTTCTTTACTGTTACAGGTGTACCAGGTTTGTTATCTGTCCAGCAATTTAACACATCGTCATCGAAGTCGTCACTTGAGTTACTGTTAGAATCCGAAGATTCATCAAATGAGATACTTTCCCTATTGAGACCTAATTTATTATTATCTACAAATAGAAATCTTTTAGGTGCAAAATAACTTGATGGATTCGTATTTCGATCTAAAGAAACTGTTTGATTATATTCTTTATTAAACTTTTTATTTAATTCAGTTTTGTTCTTGCTTCGTGAAACATTATAAATAACAGAAGCTTTTGGAGTCTGGGTTTTTTCAATAAGAGATTGCGACCTTCTTACAGAGTCACCTTTTTTAGATTTTGAAATCCACTCAACATCTATGTAAGTAGGTGATGTCCAAGCAACATTAATATTTGTAGGGGAGCTAGGAGATTGAGGTGTTGAGGGAACACTACTTTCACCGTCTTTTGGTATACGAATATCTTGAACCCATCGGTTAACATTCAATATTTTTTCTGGGTCAGTATCGTTGCTATTTTCTACAGAATAGTTAAGAACCAGTTCTTTTGGTCGCTCTGCTGTTTCTTTCACTGTAGTCTTATCAGCAGTGTCTTGTAGATATCTTGGGTTGGTTTTATCTGAACTATAGTATAACGACATTTCCGTTGCTCCTCTTGGCCGGAAGTTGCCATCATTTGGATTAGCTAAGTCGGCGTCATTTTCGCTTGATTGCGTTTGTTGAATTTCGTTTTCTTGATCAAACTGTGGATCATCTAATACAGCTGACCAGTCAATTTCACGATAGACTTCAGCCCCTGTAAAATGAGCAGATTGTGCAGTGCTCTCGATGACTAGTTTGTTTTGATCATCAGGTGAAATTGGACGTCTCACAACTACTTCATCCATCATAACAGGTTCTTCTGAAAATGCGTCATTCTTCTTTTCCTCATTTGAATCTTTGCCGCTTTTCTTTGTTTTTCTTTTATCTTCACTTCTTTCTGTTCGAGTTACCGATTTGTTTGTTTGTTCCACTTTGTTCGTTTCCTTGACACTTTCTTTACTTGATACTTTAGTTTTCTCTGTTTTTAGAACAATATTTCCACGAGGATGGATATCGAATTTTTTATCTAATTCACTAGGATCGTCATAAACGCTACCTTTACGTAATTCTCTAATTTCGTTTGAATCTCGTTCGATGTAACTTGTGCGGTGTAATACTATAGGGGGCATACTATCGTTTTCTGAGTTAAGCGTATCACCGTTCTCACTATCAGTTTTCATTTTTCTGTAAACAACTGACGGAGAATCTTCTTGGTCATTTTCTGATGTTAAAGAACTCGACACTGACAGAACAGGAGGAGAGTATATAGATGTATTGCTTTGCTTTGTTTTTTTGCCTTCTTGGGAAGTTGTTGTTTTAGTACGTGTTGATCGCGTTATAAATCGATCTTGAATAGTGCGTTTTTCAGAAGATGAAATTTCTGTATTTTTTTCTATATTTTCAGAACGATCTAAAGGTATTTCACGGATAAATTCATCATTTTTTTGAGAAAGCTTTTCCGATAATGGTGTCATTTCGTTATCAGGTGTTGAGTCAGTTAATGACGTAGGAGATTCGTCATCTTTGTTAGAAACTTCGTAAGTTTTTGAGCGTGTTATTGATAAAACACGTGGTAATTTTTCTTTTGTGGAAGCTAATTTTTCTACTCTAGATATGTTTTCGCTTTTGGTTACAGTTATGTTTTCTTTCTGATTAAGACGAGGGGCGGGATAAGAGTTATGTTCGACGTCATCATCAGAGGAAGTATTGATATGATCCTCTTTATTAACAAACCCATTTTGTTCTTTTAAAGTAACGCGATGTACCTCTCGTTTCATAGAAACTGCCTTTGGAAGATTCTCCTCTATTTCTTCAAGTGATTCGATTGAATCACTTGAAAAGGAAACATTATCATCTGCTAACGGATTCTCTGTATAGTTATCAGGGTTACCTTCTGCAGAAAAATATCTATTGATAGCACCTTCTTTCTTTTTAGTGGATTGACGAGTAATTTTCACAACACGCGGTAGTGTAGTATTTCTGTCATCATTATCTAAAGGAAGCTCTTCTTCTGAAAGATCAGAGGTTTCCGAATCATTATCTTCAATGCTTTTATTTTTAGTAATGTGTCTAGTAATAGAAACGACCGTAGGCGCTTCATCTTCGATTGCAACTTCACTTAATCTTGTTATATCTTGTTGTTCTTTCGTTACTCTATAGTCAACTTGATCAACATTCTTGCCAACGGTAATAACTTCATCTGGAAATAACTCTGCGTCTTTCTCTAACTCAGGTTGCCGTTCAAGTGGCAACTCCGACAATACTTCAGGTCCTTCTTCAATAACAGGAGATCGTTTCTTTGATTCTTCGTTTTCAGTTTTTATTGAGAACACCATTTCTCTCAACAATGCAGGTTCAAAGTGACTTGGGTGAACTCTGATACTTTCAAGATTTTTTGTTTCTGTAACTGGAGTAGGCTCATTGTCTTCATCAGAATTGCTTGAAAATCTTCCTTCTCTTTCCTTTGGGTTTTCATCTACGTGCTTCGGTTCTTTTGATTCAATAATAGTAATGACATCGCTATCATATACCTTTTGGTTAGTTGTTGTTTTTCCTTGATAAGAAACCGTCTTTTCATATCTATTAACAAACTTTGTGTCATAAATCGTAGGTGGTTCAGGGTTTTTTGCCTCATTTCCACTCCCAAATCCTTCATCAGGTGTCATCATGTTTCTCCTATTTTTGTCTACGGTATAACTATCGTCAGAGGAAACTTCTTCTTCATAAAAACCTAATGGAGAATCTTGTACTGCAGAATCAGTTCGATAAGTTTCAGGAGATGTATCTTTATCTATCGTGTTGCTTTCTTTTATATTGATTTCATTTTTCTCTTCTAAAACATGCTTTCTATATCTTTTGACAGAAGTTATACGTGGTAAAGTATGTCTATCAACGTCTTCCTCATCTGACGAATTATCCGAATCAGAAGAAGTCGTTGGACTTAATTGATGGATCTCTTTGTTAGGAAAACTGGAAACACTTTCTTTATTTTGACCATCTGTACTATCAGCGATAAATAGGGGTCGATACGTTTTATCACCTGGTGTATCAGAAGGTTCTGAGTAAACAACTTCTTCGTCTCGAGGTTCTTCTAACGTTTCGAAACTTGGAAGAGGCATACTTGGGTATTTGTTGTTATCTTTTTCTACTCTTTCTGTTGGAAACTCTATTTCGTTTATAGGAGTTTCGTTGACTGATTCCTCGTCGTCTGTGTTTTCTGGTACATTTTCTGTCAAAGTTTCGGATAAACGGTCTACTGGAATAGAAGAATCATCTTTTTCGTCGATAACAAGTGGTTCTATTGTTTTAGTTTTCTTAGTATACCGTTTAACAGATACTATTCTAGGTAGACTATTCTTAGGTTCATTATTTTCTCGTGATTCACTTCTATCTTCAATAAATAAAGGATCACTAGGAATTTCTTCGACATAATTAATTTCAACTGGTTCTGATTCTGGAACTTTTTCTTCAATTTCAGAATCATTTTCTGGTGTATTTAATTTTTCGCTAGGCATATCATCTTCTTGCGATTTTTCTAAAACTTCGAATGTAGGTATTGGCATTCTGCTGATATCTTTCTCTATTTTCATTACTTCATAAATTGAAGAAGAAACTTCGTCTTGACTCGTAGGATATCTTTCTGAAATAGGTGAATCTTTTATGTCTTGAATTGGTTCTGAAGTCTTTCCAACTTTCTTTGGCGATTCCATATCTTCTTTAGTTGTACTTTTTTGTTCTTCTTTCGCAACTAGTACTACTTTAGTATTAGTGTACTGTCTTACGCTTGTTACTTTAGGCAAAGGAGTGTTTTTTTCTCGTTGTTCTCGTTTTTCAATATCAGACGTCAGTTTTCTAACCAGTTTATCTTTTTCTGTTGCTTTATTTGGCTCTTCAAATATTATAGCATCGTTAGGTATTTCTGCAGCAAAAACAATTCCAACAGGCTTTGTGATTTCTTCACAATTACCACTTTCAGTAATACTTTCTGGTTCATCCAAATCTTCTTCAAGCTTTTCTACTTCTTGAGATTTTTCTAAAACTTCGAATGTAGGTAGTGGCATTCTGCTGCTACCTTTCTCTATTTTCACTACTTCATAAATTGAAGAAGAAACTTCGCCTTGACTCGTAAGATGTCTTTCTGAAATAGGTGAGTCTTTGATGTCTTGAATTGGTTCTGAAGTTTTTCCAACTGTCTTTGGTGATTCAATATCTTCTTTAGATGTATCTTCTTTTTCTTCTTTGGCAACTAGTACTACTTTAGTATTAGTGTACTGTTTTACACTCGTTACTTTAGGCAAAGGGGTGTTTTGTTCTCGTTGTTCTCGTTTTTCAATATTAGACGTCAATTTTCTAACTAGCTTATCTTTTTCCGTTGCTTTATTTGGCTCTTCAAGTATTATAGCATCGTTAGGTATTTCCGCATCAAAAACAATTCCAACAGGCTTTGTGATTTCTTCGTCATTACCACTTTCAGAAATACTCTCTGGTTCATCCAAATTTTCTTCAGGCCTTTCCACTTCTTGAGATTTTTCTTTTTCTTGAGATGTCGGCTTTTCAATAGGTTCATCTTTCTCTATTGGTTTAGTTTCCTCTTCAAAGATAATATGATCTTTAGGTATTTCTTCAACGAAATCTATTTCATCTGGTTTTGGAATTTCTTCAATATCATTGATTTCAGAAATACTTTCAGGTTCATCCGAAACGTCTTCATATTTTTCTGATTTTGGAGACTTTTCCAAAACTTCGAAATTTGGTATTGGCATTCTGTTTTTATCATTTTCTACTTTTACTACTTTGTAACTTACGGCAGAAACTGCATCTTTTTTAACCATTTCTTCAATAAAAGTCTTTTTTATCGAAGTAGGTGAATCTTGGTTCGGTTCGACATTTTTTGGTTTTTCTTTTGTAAGTTCTAGTTCAGGCTCTTCTTCAAGCTCTGTATAAGGCTTTGTTTCAGGCTCTAGCTTGGGCTCTTGTTCAGGTTCTTGTATCAATTCCGGTACAATGTTTTCTTGTAAAGGTGTTTTTGTAGCATCTTTTGAAGAAGGATGTACTTCCGTTTCATTAACTTTTTGTGATTTTGTATACGAAACAGATCTTGCGTATGGTAATGCACCAAAAACTTTAATCTTTTTAGGTTCATTGATGGGTATTGCATCATCCTTGTCATCTTTTGTTTGTTTGCCTGTCATAGTGGGATTTGTCTTAAAAGTAGGTCCATCTCGTTTAATTAATGTCACTTTTGTCAGCTCCTGTTCACGATCTTTACGAATGTCTGATTGGTATTCTCGTTGTGGTTTGCCTTTTTCTTCAACCGGTTTAGTTTGTTCTTCTGGCTCCTTTAAAATATCAGACTTCTCATTAAACTTAGAATCCTCAAATTTCTTGTCTTCTTTTACTACTGGTTTCTGTTTTTCCTCAAAAATTATTGGCTCTTTATCAAGTATACGTTCTTCAGGTTTTTCAATTAATTTTACTTCAGGTATATTAAACTCTTCTACTTCCTTTTGAACAGTTTCACTTACAGTTTCTTCTTCCGTGCCAGGCTCTTTAATCGAAGGAGTTTCAACAACTTCTTCTTCCTCAGGCGTTGTTGGCTTTTTTATAAATTTTGGATCATCCAATTTCTTAATTCGTTCTTCCTTTGGAGTAAGTTTTTCTTGTAAAGAAATAATTACAGATTCTTTCACTTCCCCAGGCTCTTTTATCGAATGATTGTAAACAACTTCTTCTTCTGGCGTGTTTAGCTTATCACTAAATATAGGGTCATCCAACTTTTTTATTGGTTCTTCTTTCGGATTGATGTTTTCATGTTTTGTTGCTGGCTCAACTTCTGTGATTGATTTGGGAATAGAGAAGTTATACTCTGTCGGTGCTTTGTTACCATTTTTTGGATCTTCAATACCACCTGCTTGTTCCGCAACTATTTGCATTTTCAATTTTCTTAAAAGTTTAACATTGTAATCTTTCGGTTGAGGGTTTTTAGTGACATAAGTTGCAGAAATATATGTGTCTTTTGGTTTTTCTAGATCTGTGATAGAACGGCTATCACTTACATCTAAAGGTTCAGATTGTTGTTCTGGTTTAATATCTGCTACTATAGCGCCTTCTTCTAAATCTTTGGGTAGGGCTTCTACTAATGGCACTTCAATAGGGTCAACTTCCCCACCTTCTAGTACATCTTGGGGTAGAGCTACTATTGGCTCGCCAATAGGGTCAACTTCCTCGTTATCAGGAGCATCATTGTTATCTGGACTTATTTGCTCTTCAACATTATCTGTTAGATCAACTTCTTCAGGTTCTGGAGCACTAGGTGATTGCTCTTCATGAACTGGAGAATCAATTGGCTTATCAAAATCAAAAAATATAGTCCGAGCCAAAGTAACATCAAGTGGCTTAACATCTTCTTGTGGTTTAAGTTGATCGTCAATAACGTCTTTCTCTTTTTTGATTTTAGTATAAGAAGCACTTCCAAGCCTTTCAAACTTCGATGAAAATTTTCTATTATCCTTTGTCACTGAAGGAGAAGTTTTTTGACCCTGTGGCACAGCAAACCTTTGTATAGTACGTTCTTTATCTAAAGCTGGCTCGATATGTTTTATAGCAGGGTTTTTTTTCTCAACATCGTCGTCATTTTTAGATGATAGAATAGTTTTTTCTACAAGTTCATCTACAGGAGTCTCTACTGTATCTTCTTTGTCCAAAGGCAACACTTCTTCTATATTCTCATCGTTAGTATCTACGCTGGTCAAAGATTCTTTTGAATCATAATGCTTAATAATAGAGAAAGTACCTCGATCTGAATCCACACTCTCCACTCTTCCTCTAGTATCTAACGGTAAAGATGAACGTCTTTCAACATTAGGTTTAGGAATCTCATCTTTTGATAATTTTTTGGAAGCAATGATTTTAGGTTGATTGTAATTATCATTATTTTTCTTTTCTTCCACTTGTTCACGTACCTTCTCCGTCGTATATTCTTCCTTTGTTTCTTCTATTTCTAAAGGAACATCATTGTGTTTAGCTTGTATATCTTCGAAGCCAATTTCGTTTGGCTCTTTATCTATAATGTCCTCATTCTTTTCAACAACACCAGATTTTACATTATCCTCTGGTGTATTCTCCTTTTCAATATCAAGTTGATTATTTTCCGGAAGTTTTTCTTGTGTAATTTCGGTATCTAATGCAATAACAGGTTCAATTTGATCATCGTCTTTCTTTTTATTATCTAAAAGTACTTTACGTGGGACTTCTGTTTTCTCTTTTTCATATTCTTCATGCTTAATTGGTTCAGAATCAATTATTATTTCGTCTGGGTATTTTTCTGCTATTTTAGAAATGTCTCTCTCTTCGAATTGTTTAATTTCAGTTGTTATGTCCTTAAGATGTTTCGGAATCATTTCTTCTTTCTTTACTGGTGAATCGTCAGAATTTTTAATCTCAATAATTTTTTCCGTACTTTCTGGTGTTTCTAGTGTATCATCTAATGGAGTACTGTTGATTTGATCGATTTTTTTATTTAAAATACGATCAATACTAGCAAACTCAGGTTTGTCTAACAAACGTGATTTAGGCGGTTGTTTCTTGTCAACAATATCTTTTCTAAAACCTGCATGTTGCATCTTCATAGCTAAATTTTGTTCGACAATTTGCGATGTATTGCTTGGAACAAACCTTCTTGGTGACATTAACCAAGGTAATTGAGAAGAGTGAACTTCCTTTGGTTTTTTATCGTCTGTGATAATGGATTTAGGTTTATTTTCTAGAGTAGGTTCCTCGTTGATGGATTTATTAGGTGAGGCAACTTCTATCGATGCTTGTTCGCTTGTTTTTTCAGTTTCAGCATTTTCAGGGATATCCTCGTTAAGTTTAATTTCAACAGAGTCTGCAAATGTTACCTTGACTTCCTCATCTTCTGTGTTCGATTCTAATTCATCGGATATTGTTTTATTATCAATATCTTCAGTTTCATCATCTACATCAGCTAAGGGCAGACACTCTAAATTTTTAGTCTCAATTACATATGGGACATCTTCTCCTAGTTCAAAATCCTCTTTATCAGAGATGATTTCAACCGAAACTGACTCAGCATCCATAGTTTCAAATATCATTGATATATTATCGCCGTCTGATGGTAGAACTATTTTTCCAAACTTCCTTATATCTTCTATCTTTTCTTTTGTTACGACTGGCTTTGCAGGTATATACATTAGAGGTTTAACTTCTTCTACTACAGGTTGGGCAGGAGCAGTCCATACAAAAGATTTTGCGGGTTTTATTTCTACTGGCTGCTCTAAATCCATTTTGTGAAATTCATCTGTTTCTACTATATCTTCTTTCACTGGATACCAAGAGCTTTCAGTTTGGGTTTCAATTTCAAATATAGTTGAAGTAACTGGTTCAGCTTCCTGTTCTTCTACAGTGAAAGTAACTTCACTTGGCTGTTCTTCATTCCATGTTTTTGCTCTGTTAGGTTTATTATTTGGAAAATCGGCTAGCATACTTTCTTCATCACTTTCAATATCATCGTCTGTTGACTCATTGGGTATGATCACTTCAAATTTACTATCATTTACCTGATCTACATCTTCGTATTCAATAATTCTAGTCGACAGATCTTCTTTGTCTTCTACGGAAAAGTCCTGAATAGGCGATTCTATAAAACTAATGTTTTCTAGTTTTTTGTCTTCTTCTTCAGTTTCTTTGTTTATATATTGATATATTGGTTCAAGAACTTCCCTTTCTAATGGTTGTGTCATTTGTGTATATTCTTCAATTCCTTTAGGTTCTTTCATTTCTACTGGTTCTGTCAATACTTTAGGTTTTTCTATTTTTTCATGTTCTTTAAATTCAGTTTCTTTAGGTTGCCCAATTTCTTTAAGTTGTTGAATTTCTTTAGGTTCTTTAACTTTCATAGGTTGTTGAATTTCTTCAGGTTGTTGAATTTCTTCAGGTTGTCGAATTTCTTCAGGTTGTTGAATGTATTTAGGTTCTTCAATTTCTTTAGGTTCTTTAATTTCTTTAGGTTCTTTAACTTTCATAGGTTGTTGAATTTCTTCAGGTTGTTGAATTTTTTCAGGTTGTCGAATTTCTTCAGGTTGTTGAATGTATTTAGGTTCTTCAATTTCTTTAGGTTCTTTAATTTCTTTAGGTTCTTTAACTTTCATAGGTTGTTGAATTTCTTCAGGTTGTTGAATTTTTTCAGGTTGTCGAATTTCTTCAGGTTGTTGAATGTATTTAGGTTCTTCAATTTCTTTAGGTTCTTCAATTCCTTTAGGTCGTTCAACTTCTTTATGTTGTTCAACCACTTTAGGTTGTTCAATTACTTTAGGTTCTTCAATTTCGTTATGTTCTTTTTCTTCTCTAGGTTTCTCTACTTCTTGAGGTTCGTTGACTTCTTTATCATCGACAGTATGTTTGTTATCTACTATTGCTATTTCTTTCTTATCTTCGAAAACAACAGGCTGGAATTGGTGTTCGGAAGGTAAAACCATTTCACCATATCGACGAATCTTATAACGTTCATTAGGATGCAGATCTTTTTCCGGTGATTTAGATTTCGGTACAGCTTTTGTAACAGGTTTTTGTGTTTCTTCTTTCATCGTATTCAATATTTCATAAGACTGTCTTCTTTCTAGAACCTTTGGAAAATCTTGATGTTCTTCCTTTGCATCAGGAGTAGTTTTTTCGGAATTACTTTTGTCATTCTGAGGTTCTTCTACGATATCCAACTGATCAGTTTCATTAGACTTACTTGACGGAAAATCACTGTCATCGATCCAAGCATCGAAGGTAACTTCGTGGTGTACGTCCTCCACGGCTACTTCATCCACTTTATCTTCCTCTACAGCAACAGTAGGAGCTTTATTGCTTTGTTTTGTTTTTTTAGTTTTCTTCTGCAATGGCTCTTGTTCGTCAACCACAAGAATAACCTTTTCTTCAAAGGTTAAATCCATAATAAAGCCAGAGAAATCAGCAGATGAATCACGAACTTCCTCTTCTTCTTCATCGTCAAGATTCTCTAAAGTTTCAAAAAGCATATCTTTTTTTGTTTTGACAAATGTTTGTTCTTCAGGGTCTTCATTTATAGTAGAAAAATACTTTTCGCTTTCATTATCGGTTTCTAATGGAATATCGTTAACTAAAGGATCGCTATTGAACTTTTGGTCAAACAAAGGTTCTTCCTGATGCTCTCGTTTCTTTAGAGGTTCTTCTTCAGTTTTTGATGACAGCCGTTTAAGAGGTTCATCTTCGTCATAACTCAAAGACACTTTTTTCTCTAAAGGAATTTTTTTGAAATCAGTTAAATCTGTTTCTCTATTAGATGAATAGTCATCACTCTTCAGTTTATCTACAACTACTTTATCCGATGCCGTTTCTTGCGATATATCGATCGGTTCAGATAGTTCACATTGTGTTTCATGTGAAACAAACTTTTTCAGGGGTTCATCCTCGACAAATTCTAAATAAACTTTCTTTTCAGTTAGTATGTTTTTATAATCATCAAAATTAGCAATCTCATTGTCCTCTTCAATTGGTATATCTTCAATCAGTATATCTTTCTTATTTTCTTTAGATATCAATGGCTCTTCCTGTAATTTTGGAGCTTCATATTGTGTTTCTTGGGAAGCATATTCTTTAACAGGCTTTTTCTCAGAATCGGAAGTAATTTTTTCTGCTTCAGTTAAATGCTGTTTTGGTGTATGAGATGAAGAAAGTAATACTTTTTCATCAAGATCTTTATCTGATACAGAAGAGTCTTCGCTTTCACTTCTAATATCATCTTTATCAACTGTTTCTACATCAATTATCAAAGATATATCATCCTTTTCATGGGGTAAAACAAACTTTCCATATTTACGAATTTCACCAATATTAGATGGAACTTCTCCTTCAAAACTTTCAGTATGATCTGGTAAGTGATCTTCCTCAGGTATATCTTTTGCAATAGTTTTATCTGTATGCTGTGGTTCGAATAAATTTGATAAAACCTAGAACATTAAAATCCGATGCGTTAATGCTCAATGTTAAGTAAATCATAAATATAATATGAATATAATGATGAATATAACGATGAAATAATGCTCAATGATAAATATAACACATGAATGAAAAACTAGAAACTCATCTACTTTAATTTTAGTGTCTTCAACTTAATTTATCACAAAATAATGTCCTTGTCACGAAAAAAGGGAAATGTGCCTACAAAATACCAGGTACAAAGATAAGTAAAGAAGTTTTGTTTCACCAACACTACCTTAATTTGTTCCGTTTTAACAGCGCCTAACATAATATCGTTGTAAGATTCTTCGTCATCTGACTTTATTTTTTCATCATTTTTATTATGGACAAATTCCATTTCATCTTCAGATTTTTGAGAATCCTCCTCATCAAAAGTGAATGGAGTAGGCTCATCGTTATCTTTACGCATATTAAATATTTTCGGAAGAGCAAATTTCTTTGATTGGATTCCTTCTTCTTTTGGCGATTCATTCCTCGGGATAACAACATTGTATTTTTGTTGATTGAACTCGTCGGGTAAACTATGTTGTTCTTCTAATTTCTTTACGCTCATGACTTCGTCGTATCTTTCTTCAATAATAACCTTGGGTTCAGGCTCATTCTAAGTAAAAAAAAACACTCATTCACTTAGAAGAATGGAAGCATGACTCAAAATGGGTTTTAAAACATTGAAGAACCGATGATTAACGGCTATCTTAATAACGGCTATTCAGAATTGAGGCTAAAATCAAAAAAATCATAATAGAAGCAATTGATATCAGCTAAACTAAATATATTGCCACACCTTGAATCGATGTTCTTCATCTTTTGAATCAGTATCTTTGTCTTCATCCTTATTGAAGATCGCTTCTTGAGGTTCTTTATCAATGGGCTGTGATGTGACTAGGGCATATTCAGGTTTCGTTACTTCTTCATTTTCTGTGTTTCTTTCAGACTTTGTACCCTTTATATCACTTTCGAGTGTTTCAAACTCTTCATCTTTAGTTTCAGGCTTTTTTGTTTCTACATCTTTAGCTTCAACTTGTTCAGGTTTTGTAGGTTTTTCGTTTTCAACATTTTTCGGTGATTTTTCCTCCACTTTATCAACACTGAACATTTTAGGTATCACCAGCTTCTTCACTTTACGTTCTTCAACAGGTTTATCTTTATCGTCAAATTCCGTTTCAACTCGATAGAAGCCATACATTGTCGAAAAGCTACTGCCAGATTCCGTCAGTTCGTTTGACTTTTCAACTGATAAGAAAACGTAAGGCATAAAAAATTCCATTTTTTGTTTTGAAACTTGAAGTAAAGGAATAAATTGTACCTGAATACTAATATATCAATCGCCTTTTCATACTTTTTTACTATAAAACTTTATAGATTGCAAAATTAAAGTTGAAAGATGGTACAATTATGAAGTTAAATCAAACTTTCGTTATCACAGTAGTTTTCCTGATATTTAATTCGTTGTGGTTTTATGCAATTTCAACTTGATATTGTTCTTTAATCTGGGTTAGTTGTATTTTGGATTAAATCTGAATGTAACTATAAGTACTAACCAATAGATCTAATTCAAAAAAACATTATTGGTTTGTCTTCTCAATTTTGAAAATAGTTTATTATGCAGTAAATATAAATAAGTTTACCTATTTCTTTTAATCTATCTTTTTCATGATCTGATACTGTAGCATCAGTAAGGTCATCAGAGCTGTCATTGTCGCTACTGTGATTTGGGGAAGGCCACTGCCTAATAAATTCAGGTTCAATATGTGGTTGATACACCTCTTCCTCGTGCTCTTCTTCAATAGTACCAAGATCAATCGTTTGTTGGGTGTAGTATGAATGGACATTGATAGGAGAATCGTCCACAGGTTTTCCTTCATCATCTAAATTAGGTACGGGATCATATTTACATTATATTATTTACAGTATGGTAATAGTTCTTAGCCTAAATAACACTCGTAATTAATTATTTGGTAAGTTAACATTTTGCTGTAACATATTTCTTACATTTTGAATAATGCCTTATGCCTTACCTGTTCAAATATTTTTTTGTTCACTAACTAACTTTTCACTGACTATTTTTCAAGGTTTTACATTGATGTAAGGAATATATGCACTTAAAATTACAGCTGACATAAAAGCTCTTAATATACTCACCAAATTCCGGAGGTTCTGGATCTTCTTCAAATGACAGATATTTTGTAATGTCATACTTTTGCTTCACCTCTTCGTCGCTATCATCTTCATGACTGCTATTAGGTATTTCATTTGTAGAAGCTCGTAGATAGATCTCTCCTAGCATAGGTCGTATTTTGACTGGTACAAATGTTTCATCTCCATATGGCTCATCATCCACACCTGGTAGAATGGATGTTATGTTTAAAATTTTAACACAAACATTGAAATATCCAATGAAATTCTAATGTTTTTAAGCTAACTTAAAATTTAGTGCTCCCGACAGGAATCAAACCAACGATATTCTGACAAGAATAGCTGTTTTTCCTAGGCAACGTCTTTGACTATTCAACTATGGAATAACTTAGGAACAAAGCTACTGAACACCAACTTCGGGTTTTTCTGAATTAGATTGCTTGATGTACACCTTTTGATAGTTTTGATGGAATAAAAATTTTCTATTTATTAAATAATGTGTATATTATTGCGACAAGTAAATTTGTTAAATTATTATTAACCCGACACTTTATATTTTTCCTTTTTAGCTTGACTTCAATGGACGTCAGCAAGGAGTATATAACATACATTGATTGATTTAAACTTATTATACCCTAATAAAAGATAAAGTAAGAGACAAACACAAGCAAAAACAATTCATGCTGGTAAATGGGACATATTTATCTTTAGATAAATATAAAATAATTTATCAATCTCACCTTCGTCTGTACTAACATGTTCATCATCTCCATCTGTGACGTCATGAATAGATACTTTGACATCAACAGGTTGTAAGTCATCAAGTTTTGATATGACGTCATCTATAGGTGCATTTTCTACTTCATTCACGTTGGTTTCTGTAATGGCTTTATCATTTTCATCGATTGGAAAATTTCTTTCGATTGAATGAAGTTGAGGGACAAAGAATTTGTTACGATTATTGGAAGGTTCTTCCACTAAAGTACGATGAAAAAACGTAAGGTTAATTCCTAACAAATTTTGAAAATCAAATTAAAACACTACAATCATTTGCAATAAACTCTTACCACAAGTAAGGAAAAAGTATTTAATCAAAGAGATTTATAAAGAGCCGTAGTATTTGTTCGGTAAATCTGCTAGATAGACGTAACACTTGACAAAGTTTAACAAACTAACTTTCGTTGTAACTACATGTTTAGCTAAAAATGTTTGGCAGCCATTGGTATCATTAAAGATGTTTTTTCTACCTTTAGTATATGAAGAAGGAATTGTATATCAAGACTATACGCAAACAGAAATGGAGAATTTTTCACCTTTCTTAGGGGAGAGTGGTTCTTCATAGCTTTCTTCTTTATCACTTCCATTTTGAAATGAATCTATATTTATCTCTTTTGTTGGGTTTAAATCAAACGTACGTGACTCCTTAGGTGAATAATAGCCTTCGTCGTAAGGACGTGGTTTCGTATCTTTACTTTTAGGTACAGTACTTTCAGGAAGCATATCTTTAATCACCATTTGTTGTTGACTACCATATATGGATGTTTGATTCACTTCAATAGCACGGTTGTTTTGATGGATGATTAAAGGCTGTTGCTCAGTGTCTTCGTCAATAATTCTTGCTAACATTTTGCCTGTGTAAAAAACGTATACAATGTAAATTAAAATATATATTACCATCATTCTGCTTTAAAAAATATATGTTAGTTGATAATGAGTAAATAAATATATGGCTATTAAGTAGATTTCAATTTGTGACGTGGAAAATACTGAAGATATCTTAAACAGTATCTGTTATTCTAACTGTATTGACAATTTCAAGCAATAATGTTGTTTCTAGCTAATATAACCCAAATTTTAGTGGTATAGACTAGATTCTCATAGAAAAACGGAATTTTTTTTCACAAGCTATGACGTCATCTAATTTTCTTTATTGATCTTAATACTACGAATGTACAAAGTTTCTTGACCGTAGTATTTATAATTACTAAAAAAATGGGGTGGGTGGGGGGGGGCGAATCGACTCCTCCCAGAGTTTACAGAGCCCAAAAAATCCCAAACTGAATAAGGTTAACGCACTTAAGGACAGGTTTTTTGTACTATTTTGATCAATTTCTAAAAAAGTAGTCGTTTATTCAGTAGCAAAACATTTTGTTCATCTTAAATGGCAGCGAAGTTCCGAAAAACAAATTTAAAAATTACTTTTCCAGGAAAAATCGTATTTTTTAACATGTATCTGTGACGTCATTGATTTTTTACTAAAAAATAACAAAAATCAATCTTGCTAATTGAGTGAAACATTTCAATGCTGCTACTAAATAAATTACAAGTATTTTTTAAATCGATTAAATTATTACAAGAAACCTGTCCTTAACTACGTCGAGTAGAAATATATTTGATCAGGGAATAATCCAGGTGGAGAAATCCAGGGAGAGGAGTTGCGCCCACCCCTACCGTAAGGTAGCAGCAATTGAAAAGGGAGCCTTCGGGTC
>JAYJMI010162309.1:0-10143 GCA_036873855.1 Sarsia tubulosa
AAAAAGATCTTATTTGATTGCTGTCACGTGATATTTGTGAAACTTTTATTATAATCCCTATTGTTATTATATAAATACGTGAAGTATTTTTGTATTAAAAATCTTAAACTGTATTAGGTATGTTGTGAGAAATTTTCAGGCCTATTGACTTACAGAAAAATGAATTATACCTGCTTCGTTCATGGGTGGTATTGACTTACCTATATCACTAATATTTTCAATGAAAATTTTTAAAATTTTAAACAGCAATAACTTTTTTATATAATAGTCATTCAATCTTGATAAAATTTTCACACAATGTTTATTTAGTTAAAATAATTTAGAAATAAATATTAAAAGCCATATCGAACTTTTTTGATGATGTCAGCAATAGACGAAGTCATTTTTCAAAATTTTGCATTTTCATGTCATTTTGTGACGTCATAATTTTTTTCCCTTAAAAAGATTTTCTCAAAGGGAATGTGTCGCGAAACAAAGATTTTTGATTCGTCGCAAAAATAAATGCATTGTTTATTAAACTTTTATTTGATATCACACTACACGTGGTACGGAATTTCATTATTTGAAATTTTCAATAGCGTCTATAAAAAATGTAAACAAACGAATTATAGCAGTCTGATTGGTAATTAGCTAGACGACACTTTCACTAAAAATTAATAAACATCATTCCATCATCTATTATCTAGTGCAATTTTAATGTAAAAATCTTCATCCAAACAAAATAAATTATAAATTTTGATAACCACATATATTATAAAATATGAGGAATAATCTAGAATCACGGGACCAAACTATGACTTCATTGCAAAAATGATGACGGCAGCAAAAAAATATTTATTTGATTTTGTTTACCATGAGTAGTACTATAAGTATATAAGTTTTATGGTTATATCATTTATAGTTCCTGAGCGGAATTCGGTAAAATTAGGATCTAAAAAACCCGGTATAAATAGTGTTAACATTTTAAACGCTAATGATTTTACGTCGTTTCAATTTAATTGGATCAACTTATCGGTGGTCGTTGATTTGTAAAACTTTTGATTAAAGAGCCAATTTCTGATGTAATGTCTTGCGTCAGATATTTTCTATTATGTTAGACTTGTACGCTGTGTAAAAGTCAAGTTCGAATTCTAGCAAACCAATCATAGGAACAAAAACCACACAATGCATTACATTTGATATTTGCTCTTGTATCCTTATCTACGGAAGCCCATTAGTGCTATCATATCCGCCGCACTTAGTAACTGGAGCAGCCAAAAAAATAAATATAATTATGAATAATTAATTAATTAATTAATTAATAATTAATAAATTATGCCGCACTTACGTAAGTGAAGCTCAGAACTTTTTTATTTTTTGCCGCACTTAAGTAATTGAAGCAAATAATAAACTTTTTTATTATTCTAATTTATGCAGCACACGAGGGAGAAAGGAAGGTACTGGCAGAAACAGTAAGCAGGCTGAAGCGGAAGCGGAAAAAGAAATAGGAAATAGATAAAAGCAGAAAAAAAACAAAGATAAACTAATAAATAAACAAAAACTCCAATATAGTTCTTACTTTCCATCTTCAACGTTTTACTTCACTGCTTCAAATACATGGTAATATAACGTAATTGTGATATCAGGTATACCTCTCTCAGTCTCTTCTGTTTTTATCTACCATTTTTAAAAATCAGTAGCACGTGAAAATATTTTACTCGCAACGGAGGATAAGTGCGGCAAATAAAAAAAAAGTTATTCTGATTTGCTTCAGTTACTTTACTTCAGTTACAATAAAAAAGTTATTTGCTTCAGTACGGCATAACTTAGATTTGAATATTTTTTTGCTGCTCCAGTTACTAAGTGTCGCAGAAATGATGGCACTAATAGACTTCTATCTATCTTATCTATCCATCATCGTATTGAAAATAGTGAAGAGCATAAACTTATTTTTTAAAATCATATTTTTTTACATTCTTTACTTATTTGACAACGTAATACAAAGAAGCCCAAGTAGATAAAATCATAAAAAGAAAAAGTGGTTGGAACCTATTCTTAAAGTACTTACCTTGTTTTCGAGAGTTCTTCATGTTTTTAAAAACATAATAAAAATTTATTAAAAGATAAAATAAAATTTATTTTTCTAACAAACGTTACAAAAATAATCTTTAAATAGTCAGTTAATATTTTAGTAATGCGGCTATAAAAGGTAAATCAAGTTAATAAATAATGTATTACTTTTTAAACAAAAATTACTGCACTAGTTACCAATCTTAAATTAAACACGGAACTATACCAACCACATTCGCTGATCGGTCAAAATATTTCTTGTGTAGCTATAATTGAGTATTTACCACTAAAAATAGTGACGTCATCAGCAAAATATTAACAATAAACTCTAAAAACCAGCATTGCAAAAATTATTTTGACCGATCAACGAATGTGGTTGGTGGAAGGGTAGTATTCTGCTTCTAAAAAACATAACATGGATATTTAAGGTAAGCTACTCATCGTGCGAGGCTCAATAAAGCTCAAATTTGATGGGTTTTTGGACAAAATAAAGCAATGACGTCATCAAATTTGGAAATATTTAATTTTTTTCTTTAAAACAAAAATAATGTTACTATTTAAGTTTAGAATTGTCTGCAACTAATTTCAGCTGAAATTTTTTTTTTTTTAATATCATATTCGTGAATATTTTTAGGCAATTACCTCGCCTTAAGTACGTCTCGAGAGCTTTATTTAGGGGTATTAAGGTATATTAAGGTAAAGGGGTATTTAGGTGTATTTAGATGAAAATATCTAAGATACAAAAAATTTTGTCGATTGGTATCATACTCCATACTCAATACACGTTATCATCACCGAATATTTGTTATTGAAATTTACATGAGCGCGCAAAAAGTACAGTAAAGATTAAAATCCTATTGTTTTTCAACCAATCATATTATTAGAATTTTATTTTTTACTGTACTTTTTGCGCGCACAACGTGGTGTTCACCATCACAAGAAGCTAATTCTGAACAACGGGTTTTCTCCAAATATCGCTAATTTTAACATTATTGCAAAAGTAAAAAATCAAGTTTGTGAGACTATTTTAGACCATCATATTTGACCAAGTCTTTCTGAAGTTTTTGTACCATATACCTAAACAAAAGGTATTATACCCCGACGTTGTGATGTAAGATATAATATAATGAAATAAAACATAACTGTGTTCCGCACTTTTCTCTATTGATTAATAAAATATGATTAAATGACGTCACGCCATTAACTGTTTAAAATATTAAAAAACAACGTCACTTACTTATTGTCTTTGATAGAATTTTTAACATTTTGTTCTCTTTTTAGTGTCATTGGTTTCCCGAATAAGTATTTTATCATATTTCTTCGCATAAGGAACAACATTGTGAATTATATTTTCAATCATGATATTTATATTAGGTTTCGTATCATCAAACGAGTTATATTTGGACGTTTTCAATTTGATACTGTAGTGAAAACATTAATCCAATAAAATATTTTTTACAAATATTACAGACAACTTTCACCTCAACTTTTAACGTCTATTCTAAAAAAAAAAAGAAAAACGTTTTTTAAGTGTATACAGTTTTTAAACAAATCAAATGAATCTCTAGTAATAAACAGTTCTACCAAGTTTTGATATAAAAGTTTGTTGGAAGTAGTCTAGAAACAAATTGATACCTATTTTTTTATGGAATCAGATAAAATAGTTAAAACTAAAACATTAAGCTTAAAAGCACCTTCTGTTTCATTTCTGTTTGACGTTAGAATTTCTAATCTTCATCTATTTTTCTTTTTACAATCTTTCACTGTTTCAACATTTATTAGTAGTAGATAAATAATTCATTTAACACTTCTTTGCACGTGACAGGACTTACAATATGGCAAAAAAAAATTAATAAAACCATAAAGTTCCGTTAACTTTTTTTGAAATATAGACTTTAGAAAAGTCGTTCTTTTGTAATACGGTCAGAAGTCGCAAAATACGGGTTTGAGTTTACGGCACATATCTGACTTTTTCTTTTTTTAAAACGACTAATCTAGTCTAGTGGAAATACGAAGGAGGGGGATAACAAATGATTAACTTCTTTTATGCAGCCTGTGTCTCAAGCACTCTTCAGATTCCCAGAAGCCATTATACATACCAAAGTAGTATGCACCTTAAATACCGCAAAGGTGATTATATACATAAAAGAAAAGAGTTTATGCATTATATTACAGCGAGAAATTCTATATATGGATACTTAACCAAAACTCTCCCTAAATAGATCTCAGGGAGATCTATTTAGGGAGACGAAGCGAATTTTTTTCCGTACATGGTAAGAAGTAACATTAATGGTTGGAAGTAACATTTCTTATGGTGGAAAGTAACATTACCCGAAATTAAAAATAATCTGAACTGCAAGTGGTTGGAAGAAACATTTTTTAGAAGTAACTTATCCCGAAAAGCATTGCAATGTTTTTACAAAGCGTAAGAAACAAAATGGAGGTAAGTATAGTTTAGTTGTTTAGTATCAACCTCGATCCCAGGGCCTCTTACCTGTTTTTCCTTTAAATGTCTGTTCGTGAAAGAATACGCTCTGGGGACGAGAATGGTTTAGTATATGAAAAAATGTATTAATGTCATATACACAGAAACTTTAAAAACTTAAGATTTTAAATTTGTTTCTAAAGTAATGTAAAGGTAAAGTTTTACTATGTTGTAGCTACTACATAAGTTTCATTAGAAATATATATATATATATTTTTTTTAGTAAAAGTAATAAATTGAAGTTTAGTTCATATTGGTTGATAAAAATACTGCATTAAATCATTTAAACAATATACGAAAGCAGTTTGAAGATGCGCATAATAACGAAGAGCTGCAATCATATTTTCAAGAAAAACTACCTCTAAACGAATTAGATTACAAACTAGAATATGTAAAAGTTATACCATCAAAGTTTAAGGGTGTTGCACACAGTAAAATAAAAAACGATACAGATATTGAAAAGTTTATTTTGAACTATCAAGAAAGAACTAAGGAAAAACTACGAAAACGAACATCACACAAACCAAGTGAAAATAGTGAACTTTCGTGTTTCCATTATTTTCGTTGTCATCACAAAACGCACCATCAACCAACCATGAATCCAAATTCTATTTTGAAATCAAAACCTTGTAGGAGATTAAAAAACACCGACTGTACGTCGAGTACCTTAAAAAAATTATTCTAGTACTATAGAGGTAGAATGGAATCATAACCAAACAATTACTGGGCTTCAAGCTTTGACTTTCAAAGACATACTGAAAGAATTAAATTTAAAAATTACTGAAATGTTTAATTCAGGTAACTTTACGCCAGGTTTAGCATATCGTCATTGCATAAAGCCCTTACGCAATGAATGTGTTACCGATAAAGAATTTTAAATAAAGTTTGCTGATCGATCATTGACACCGAGAAGGAGAGATTTCAACCAACTATTCACAGAGTTCAAAAAAACAAAATATGGTTCTAATGGTCTTCCATCAATGTTTGCAAAGCTTCAATCAATAATCGAAGATATAAAGTGCGACAGATAAAAATAAAGGCGAAGATTATACATTCAAATGGTTAGAATTCGATTCTACAGTGAACAATCCTTTTATTCTTGTTATTATTACACCCTTGATGAAAAGGGTACATTCTATGGTGAGTTAACGGTGATAACTGAATAATGCTTATGTTATAAAAAGAAAATAGTCTATACGTTTGCCCGAAAACCTTTTGATACGCTTTGTATAATTAGTTATAGTAGAGGAGGGATTTCATGTCTTTTACATAATAGTTAGGTAAGCTTTTGTAAACACCAGAATGCATATTTCCCTAAGTTTTCATATAGACTAAATTATTATAGACTTTAATATAGACTAAATTATATAAAAAATTGTTTCCTTTTATTTAATAAATTAATTTAGGTGCACAATAGTGGAGAACTTGTCTTTTTGGACGCGAGTGCTGGCACTGATGTATGCACTAAATCACTAAAGCGCTAAGAAGACATAACGATTCTGTGCATTCAAAGATAGGAATTTCGGGTTTTGCTGTGCTAACTGATTCTTTACCTTTTACGCTAAGGTGTTTGGTTTTTGTAGCCATTGTCCTCCCGGCCTTTTTAGACACTATTCAATAAATTTTCTGAAAACTTATGTTGTCGTTTCTTTGTAACAGTTATGTTAAAGGGATTATTTTTCGGTTTTCCTTTGAACTTAGCATTTTTAGAACCATTAGCAACCTTTTGTCTTTTTACTGCCTCTTGTTGCACAAATATTTTACATCGCTTAGCTCGCTTCAACGAGGAATTTGCAGTTACCTTTATGCTTGAACTATTTGCAACACCAAAACTATGCAAGGCACTTGATAATCGAGACAAAGGAAACTTTACGACTCTTTGGCAAAACTTAATTACACATTGTACTAAGTTAGCGTTGTCAGTGTGTTTCTTTCATAAACAAGTGATATCCATTCATTTTCTTCGTTACTGTTCCTTGTTGTTGTTTTTCAACATGCTTCGAAGAATCTAAAGTAAATATTATATAATTTATAAAGAAAATGTACATTTAAAACGTTTAAAAGCATCTCGCTTTAAAAGCATTAAAACTATCTCGTTTATAAAATGCTACTCAAAATTTGCTTAGAAGCATGTAATTATAGATATACTACTATACTTTGATTGGCCTGTTACAAACAAATAAAAAATAAAAAAAAAACGCTGTGGCTGATTAGAAGTAGACATTGTTATGATTAGTAGATGAGATGGTTAATTCGCGCAGTTGAAAATAATCGGATAAGTCTATGCTATTTTCAGCGCTCATAATTAGCTAACGATTTTTTTACTACTGTATTTTTTGTGTCAAAATAATTTGAATATCATATTTACTATACATATTTATAAATGTTACTTCCAACCATAGACTACATCGTAGTCTGTTATTTGCTAACTCGGAAAAAAAATCGCTGTAAATAGGATTCCGCCGTAACCGCAAATACAAGAGAAGTAAAGATGTTTTTATAAGATATAAAATATAAAATAGTGATATAAAAAAATGAAGGAAAAGACTCTAGTCTATTCCAACCACTCTTTACTTGCGAGTTCAGATTATTTTTAATTTCAAGTAATGTTACTTCCCACCATAAGAAATATTACTTCCAACCATTAATGTTACATCCAACCATTAATGTTACTTCCAACTATAAGAAATGTTACTTCCAATCATAAGAAATGTTACTTCTTACCATGTACGGCAAAAAAATTTGGGCGAGCACTCGCTCACAGATAAAAGGAGGTAAAAAAATTTTCCTAGGAGGAAAAGAGCATATAAAAGTTTATTATTTATAACATTTTACCATTTCAACAAAAAAAAACATGCAAATCTCATAACATTATCGCTAATAAATTGAGGATTCAAACTTTTCCCACTATTCTCGCATTCTCTGCATATGTTTAATATTCTTCGTTTTCACTAGGAAGTATCTACTGTAGGGAAGTATCCGACAACACTAACGAAAATAGTAATATTGAAAACTGCTGCGTAAACAGAAGAAGATACTTTTATTGCAGCATTTTATCGATATAATAACATTTGTTTTCAGAATTTATTTTCTTTCTTTTGATGTACCAAGGAGTTTTGAAAATTGAAGCTCCTTATATTACATACTTATATTTAAAGAGGCTCACTCAAGTGAAATCATTATGTGAAAACTACATTGATATAGGTATTGATAATGTTTTGCAAAGAGCAGTGTGAGACCAATCTAGCTTCTAAACATTTACTCATGAGAGCAAGAAATTTTAAAATTTCTTGATAAAAGTTAGTAGATCAAAATTATAAAAGAATTCCAAACTTTGTAAAATAGCTCAATTGCTTCTTGTTTTCTTTTGTTTAACAATTTTTAAATACAAATATCTCAACACATAGAAATTGGCTAAAAATTTTACAGGATAGTACTGAAGTGATCATCTTTTATTTTACAAAGTTTCTGTAGGGATTGATTATTTTGGCCAAAATACCTGAGCAAGGCCACTTAAAACCCAACCTTTTTTGTTTTACTTAGAGAAAATAAGGTTTTGTAGCATAAATATTGAAAAATAAGGGAGCACCTTTACACTATAAGGTTCCATTTCAAACCTCTTTGATAGGTTAGTGGTAGTAACTTTCCTGAGGAGTACGAGCTTTATTAAATCTTTTATACTATTTAATTATTTTTTTTTATCAGTGGTGTATATTTAAGGATTCCACAAGTCAATTGGACTTATTGTGACTTCACGTTGCCCTAAGCGTTACATTGAGAAGGTCACCTTGAT
Source organism: Sarsia tubulosa (assembly GCA_036873855.1). Lineage (NCBI taxonomy): Eukaryota > Metazoa > Cnidaria > Hydrozoa > Anthoathecata > Corynidae > Sarsia > Sarsia tubulosa. Next base: position 8,328 of record JAYJMI010162309.1, read on the forward strand.
ACTGAAGCCCTCCGGGGGATTTGAACTCTCAATTCTGGCATTACTCACAATCGCAAGCCCAACTCCTTAACCATTGAACCTATAAACACTAATCATCTAAATATAAAGCTTGTTAACAAAATTCTTGCAACGAACACAAATCAGTATAAATTTTCGTAACGAAAACTTCTGATCAATTTTTAAAGACAAATAGACAAGCCCATTACCTGATAATTTGCTTATTCTAATTTACTTTTACTCTAAAAAAATTTCAGATAAAATTTTTAAAAGACTATGTAATATCTCACCTAATAGAGCCAATAATGCTCGAAAAGAAGGAGTAAGATAACTACAATTCTGCAAAGTAGTTTTACTCTCCTGATTCTCAGTAGCTATATAATTGTCATATTTTTCCATACGGTAATTTTCAAAATCAGGAGAGTTTGGATAATATTAGTTAATTTTTAACCTTATATAGAAAAATTCGTTGAATTGTTGCAAAATAAATACACCTCTTTAGCGTAAGAGCTACCATTTTTAATTTTGATTTTTACCCCTCCAGTTTGGTACTCAAACCGTTGGTTTTTTAATTGCAGTTTTTTCGATAATATACCCTTTGTTAATATATAACTATTAAAATACAAATATTCTATTTACTCATAATAATTACTCCAGGGTATACAAGACTAAATTGAAGCTGTAACAGTAGAGATCTGGATCCAACTCTAGGGGGGTAAAAGTTAAAATAACAACAAAGATGGAGTGCAAAAACCTTACGCTAAAGAGGTGTATTGATTTCTTTTGATCACATATCACTTTTATGTAACAATTAAACACCAGAGTTACAATTAAAAACTTAGCAGTAGTTAGTGAAGCAAGCTTTGTAACAAAAGAAGCCATAAAGCTCGTTCTCCTCCTATTTGTAGACTAATATTTACTCTACGTTTTCTTTTTAATTTTTTTCTTTTTATAAACATAAACATAAACATTTGTTTTTTCCGTGAATTTCCGCAAAACTTTTCTTCTAAAAACAAAGACTATAATTAGTCTACCTATTTGAAGCTCATTGGTTTTCCCATCTATCACATTTTCATTTTGCTAATATTTTGCTTACAGATATATTTCACTTACAAAATAGAAAAAGCATTATTAAAAATAAGTATGGAAGCGCTGTGTGTTGTGTGTCCTTTTAAAGAGCCATAGATGTTCTCCCAGTCCAAGTTTTTTCACTCAGTCCGGGTCAACCGTTTCCAGAGTAAACTTTTGCTATGACTTATGAGAAGATCGCTCAGTATTTTTCTTTGCCTTCCTCTCTTGCAAAAAGTTATTCTTGGAAAGAGGTTTCTCCAGTCCTGCTTTTTTAATAGTAAAGTAAAGTAAGTAAGTAATAGGAATATTTTCTAGAAAAAAATAACAAAAATACAATGGGAAAATTTACTAAGGAATATTACTAAATCAAATAAACTTAAAAAAGCTTCTCTAAATATTAAAAATATTATTAAAGAATTTGTTTTTTACTAGACGGTGGCACTCTTACAGCAAAGCTGAAGCTAGGAAAACCACCTTCGGGAACCAAGAAAATATAAAAAGTACTGAAAATAAAGAAAGTTATCTATAGAAGCTGTTTTAAATTGGTTATTTTTTCCCTAAAAACAAACAAACAACAACAAGCATGGAAATGGAAAAACAGACAAAAATTGAATCCAAATAGATATTTAAAGGCATCCAAATGTTGAAAATTGACAAAAAGGTATGATTAGCTTAAAGGTACATTACCGCGAATTTTTTTATTCTTTTGTATGAAAAACCAGCTAATTTTAGGACATGAACTGAAAAC
>JAYJMI010162420.1:0-10142 GCA_036873855.1 Sarsia tubulosa
AAAGTTCATTCATTTTGAATTTTCCTCAAATTGGGAAAAAAGTTGTAAACCGGAAATTTCTACTTATGGAGAGATTTTTAGCTGAGCTATTGGAAATGTCACAAAACCCCCTTTTATTTTTGAATGTGTTCATATGTTACACCCATACCAATAGATACAACAATGTATTGTATAGTTAGTGAAACTAGTTAGTGAAACTGTAAACAAAAGAAATAAAACCAAGTAATATTTTAACCTTGAACGATAATGAAATCGTAGTTGTATGGACATGTTGAGTTTTAAAATGAACTGTTGTTTTATAGCGTCGTAACACGGGTCCTGGAGATGAACGACCTTTTAACGCTGAAGTACTAAATTCAAGAGCTAAAGATAAAAAACTATCAGCAGATCAGTCACAACAACAAACAATAACATATCAAGTTTATAGACAGGTTAGTTCATAAAGATGCGTATTTCATCAAGTTTCCTTTATTTCTACGCACTTTTAGATAGAAAAATTATTTTTCACATGGATTACATTTTGCGATGAACTTTGCGTTAGTTCATTCTTCTTTTGGAAAAGGCAAAATTTATTACACGCAAATTTAACACACGTTGAGGTCGTTAGGAAGGTAAGAATTTTCAAATAATTGCTTCACAAAAGTTTTCACTCCCGTAAAAATTGCTGATAATTCCAAGGAATTGTGATAACCTTAGCTAAGTACCTTGATAATTCTTTGTTGTTACTGCTAGTACCAGCAAAATCTTTTTGCTACCAATATAAACATAAGGGAGACTGTTGCAAAACAATAAATCAAATTTCATTCTATTTCAGCCAATACCAATGGATCGTATGAGATTTTATGACGTCACTGACCAAACTTCATCTTGTAAGTCTACTTTCTAATCGTGTTATATTGCTGTATATTACGGAAACAATTTAAATTTAAAGGTACAACTTCAGGCAAGATCAAAATTTACTATTCTAAAAGAGTTGTTGAAGTAAACCGAACTGGTAAATTTAACTTCCTGGTATTTAGCAGATCATAAGCAAAGTAATTCCAAACTTTGTACAAAAGCTCAATTGCTTCTTGAATCCTATTGTTTAACCCAGTTTGAAATACAAATATCTCAGAAACTACACATAGAAAGCTGCTCAAATTTTCACAGGATACTCAGGAGATGGTAATCTTTCACTTAAAGTTGTACCTTTAATAGGAAACAATTTATATATAGTCCATCAGACACGGGGTGGGTCAATCATGACACTCAGAGGAGCAAATTTAAATTTTTTTAACACATGTTTACACCTTAACGTTGCAATGGTTAGAGAATGAAATATGAACAAAGGTCTCCAATGTTTCTTTTCTGCTTTTATTTTCAAAGCAGATTCAACTAAGCCATTTATTTTGATTAGAATAAAAAAAGTAAAGGAATACCTTTTCTTCTCTTAACCACATATCTAGCTCAAAATAGACTCAACAATAAAAATTAGACTGGCAAACATTAACCTATCCATATATGTTTAAAGTGGTGTAATTAGTGTTTCGATTGTTGTTATGCAACCACCATTTAAATAATAACGAATTTTTTTATTCTGTTCAGCTTTAAAGAATTCGTTTTGCTGTCTTCACATGAACCGATACAACCAAGTCTTATATGCATATACTTTTCAAGCAAATTCCGAACAAGAGAAAAAACATTGGGTGAAAAATATTAAAAATACCTTAGAACAAACCCTGTCAAATAATGTTGTTACATGTTCGAAAAACGATTCAACATCTTTAAATAACGATACATCGTCTTCGAATAACGAGGTGTCGTCTCCGAATAACGAGGTGTCGTCATCGAATAACGTGGTGTTATCATCGAATAACGAAGTGTCGTCATCTCCGCCGTCATCTTTGAAGGATCATTCGTCTGATGAAGAATTTATTGTATAAGAGCTTACCATGCGAAGACAAGTTGAAGTCAGTTGGTACTATTTTGAGTATAGTTGCTAACTGTAATGAAATGTTAGTGAGAAGTAGAGAGAAAGCTGAATGAAGAATAAGCCACTTGATAACGTTGGAATTTAAAGATATTACTTATGAAAAACAAACAGCTTAAGCTATCAATAGCACCAAAGGAGCTAGAAAGGACAATCAAATCAATCTTGAATGCATATATCAAATTAAATTCAACTCAAAGTATTAGCGAAAAATCTATGTAAAAATTAGGGTAAATCTTACCAAACGAAAGAAAGAAACGAAAGGAAGAAAATAAACTTAACTACGAAAGAAACATGTTAACGTTATTCAAAATATATGTACAAAGGGTAAATCTTACGAAAAACCTACTACTAAAGAAACATGTTACGAAAATGATGGGTTGAAAAAATAAATATAGACAATTTTAATAATTTGTAAATATTACCATGTTAAAATAAATTCCGTTTTATATATTTTCCATATTATCAATAACAATAAAAAAACGAAATTTCATATATATGTTTGATGATTTTAGTTTGCCAATCAAATAAGATGTGTCATTAAAACTTTCCAGACTTGCGACCTTAACCCGAATAAAACATGATGACGTCATTAATTTCTCGATGACATCATGCTCTTCACCCTATAAACTTTTCGTGAAAATCATATAAATCGTATATAAACAGTAAAAACAACAGTGCTTCAGAGGGTAAAGCAGATTTTGAAAAAAATAATAGGGTTATCATAACCTCAAGAAAACTTCAAACCACTACTTCAATCGTTCTCGCTAAAGTCCAACATCTATAAACGAACAACTGTTTTCAATAGAATAAATTTTCATTTAACAGCAATATGAAAGCACGTAATCTTTATTTGGTACATCATAATTTATTCGGTTTATATATATCATAGTTCTAAATCATTTGAACAATTCCAACTCCATCTTTTTAAAGTGTTTTTATAACTGTCATTCAATATATCTTAAGTAAGAAGTTATAACTTGCTCAGTAATTATGTTACTGCTTCAATAAAAAGTATATCTGTACAGTAACAACTGATGCACTGGTATGACTTGGTATTTGCTATCCACTTTCGAGCATATTAATATACAATCATCTAGAATAACAAACAAGAGTTTTTGATCTTTCCTCTTAAAAATGCACTCCTTAAATGGGTTAATTTACACAACAATTACTTAAAAGTATCCAAATTGTTATTTATTTGAAAATTCTAAATATCTTGAAAATATCTTTACAATTTCAGAATTAATTGAAATATATAATTTTCTCGGCCATTTTATCTCAGTTGTAGTAAATATTTGTAAACAACTAGCATTTGAACATAATCTATCATTAACAGTTTCAAATGTATACATTATATTTTCATATCTATATTATCACTTTGATGAAGCAATGACAACAAGGGTTAATCATTAGTAGACCACCGGCCTTTACCTTGTTACTTAAAACGTTTTCAAGTACAGGGAAAATTTGCCTTTTAATCAAAAATCTTATTATGTTCTAACTTCATACACAAAACTAAAAAAACATAATGAATAGATCTTGAGATACAGGACAAAATATCTATTTTGGGTTCAAAATTGCCCCATTTAAAATGAATTTTGGAAAACAAGAACTTTCAGAAAAATAGGAATATAGTCATTTTATACTTCTCAATATGTCCTAACTTTATGTAAAAAAATAGAAAAATCTAATGAACAGATTTTGAGATACAGGGCAATTCAGGGCAAAATGCCTATTTTTGGACCAAATTTGACCCTTTTACCCCAGAACGTATAGAAATATAGGAATACTTTCATTATATATCTCCTACTGTGTTCTAACTACAAGCAAAAAGCTAGAAAAATTTAACGAATCAATCTTGAGATACAGGGCAAAATGTCTATTTTGGGCCCAATTTTGACCCATTTACCTTGATTTCGATAAAACAGTTTTTAGCTATTATGGATGTCTAACATTATGCAAAAAATCAGAAAAAAATAACGAACCAATTCTGAGAAAATTGGCAACAGACGGAAGGACAGACGGACGAAAGAGCCTGAATTTATAGGACTCCATCGGCAAAGTCGGGAGTCCAAATAAGAAGATATTGTTTCAGACCAACGAGAATTTTCAGAAATAGACTAATAGTGAATTTTTATCTCTTATTATATTCTAAAAACTAAAAAAATGTTATGGGCAATCTTGAGATGCAGGACAAAATGTATATTTTTGGACCAAATTTGACCCTTTTACCCCAGAACTTACGGAAATATAGGAATACTTTCATTTTTTATATCCTACTATGTTCTAACACCAAGCAAAAAGCTAGAAAAATATTTTTAAGAAGCAGAACAAAAAGTGAAGGAGTCTATTTCACAAAATTACGGTCAAATCCATTTAAAAAAAAAGTAAAATATTTTTTTACCCCTCTAAATATTTCAATGTTCCTTTAACCCCATGAAATATGTCTTCGATCTTTTGAATTATAACACATCGGATTTTGCGATATGCTACTGTATATTTTCGACCCATATGTAACCTCTTTATGACTCAATTTTAGGAATAATACTGTTTTTTAATGGAAATCAGGCTATGTTACTTATGTGCAAAATTTTAAGCCAAATATCAGAACTATCTATATTCACTTGGGAAAAGCAATCGTTCAAAAAGGTTTATTGTTTAGAAGTCAATTATTAGAAGTCTACGATTGAAAATGATAAATTTGATATGATTGTCATATCTTTGTTTGTATTTAAAAACTAATTCACACATATCGATGACAAAACTAACAACCTAAGTACTTGTATTAGATTAGGAGTTATTCCTAATGAGGGAATGCATATAAAATACCCGGTATTATATGTAAGCACACGTTATAACAGACAAACGTTATTAAGAGTAAATGCAGCTAAGAATATCCAGATATGGCTTATAGTGGAATCATGCTATGTCATAGATTTTGCTCATTTTTGGATATGTTGAAGGTTTTATGGAGAAAAAAAAATTCTCAAAATTTGAGCACCTAAAGATATCGGTTGCCTAGACATCTCAAAATTAAGAAATGAACAAAATAAGGACTCAGATTTTACAGACCAGATTTAAAACGGTCATATCTCTTTGGTTACTCATCTAAATGGTACCAAAAATTTACCAGTTGTAAAACTTGATAAAGCCTTTTAATATTTGAAATATGCATTTGAAAAGGAGTAATATTTGCCTAATAAAAGCCTAGAATTCAATTTTCATTTTCCCGTAAAAAAGATTTAGAATTTTTAAAACATAGTCATATTTATTGAAGTTGATTTTTAGGCTTTTTTTAAGGCAAATATTTCCTCTTTTCAAATGCATATTTACTCAAATTGGAAAGACATTCCAAAGTAGACTTTTTATTTGTTAGAGGAAGGCCGATATTCTAAGAATCTAATTTTATTTTACCCATACCTAAAATTTGGTACCATTTAGATGAGTAACGAAAGAGATATGACCGTTTTAAATCTGGTCTGTAAAATCCGAGTCCTTATTTTGCTCGTTTCTTAATTTTGCGATATCTTGGCAACCAGTCTAAAAATTAGCAAAATCTATGACATAGCATGATTCCATTTCTGGATATTCTTAGCTGCATTTGCTCTTAAGGTTATTAAAGCAACTCAAACAAATCAGGATGTTTACTTTATCCACTTACCATAATTGGTAAGAGTATTATGAGGTTAGTTAGCTGTTGTTTGCGATCTTGCTTTGTTATGGTTTTCATCAGCAATATCATCATCATTCAGAAAACATAATAAAGTATCATCATCGAATGTAGGGAAGAAATATCTGTGAAGCAGAAATGAAATTTGTTTATTTAACTAATTCTCATTTATACTATATACTTTTCTATCAACGCAAGAAGTCCAGTTTCTAAATATGAATGTCAAGAAAATTTTTGGATATTTTAAAAAGTCAATAAAAATGGATTTCTATGTATTTGTAGGCTTTCAAATTTAGGCATACTGTAATATGACATTCTTTTACATGACATTTAGCACATGATTTTTTCACTTTCGCGGTTTTGGTTTTCCAGGATGAAGCTAACTATTACGACTAGGTTGGGTTTACATTAAGCATAATTGAGAGTTGTACATTGAAACACATGTGTTGAAAGCTTATGTATTGAAAGTAAATAATTCACCCGGGCTGGTCCCACACAGATTTATCCTCAGGAACATTGTAATGTTTCTCTGCTTTCAAATGCTCTTGTAAATCACCTTTCGACTTGCACTCCAAGGAACATGAGGGACATTTCAACTCGTAAATCTATATAGGAAAAACAGCAGTTTTGGTGGCAAAGACCAAAATTCTGAAATTTCAATGACTCCTTAATATTTATAAAAAGGTAGGCCCAAACCTTACTACTATAACAAACTTTTAAAGATAAATAACAAAATTTCGAAAGATAAGAATTTGTTCGACCTGAATTAAAAGTGGTGGATATAACCTTTTCAACGAGTAAAACTGATTTTTTTAAGTTGATTACAGTAATCCATAAATCAAAACTCAAAGTTTGCCATCAGCAAACGAATTCGTATTATTTTCTATGAAATAACAGATCCATGGCAAAACAAAAGTTGATCAATGAATAAATATTCTACCCAACATAGTTCTCTATACGAAGGGTTTGTAAAAAATGTAGTACTTTAAAATAACCATTGTTACCTGTTTCCGTATGAAGTTGACGATTTTAACCTGATGATAAAACGTGAGATCTATAAAAAAAACATTGAAATATACCAACTGTTCCTATTTTGAGTATAAATGAGTTGCAAAAAGAGCTATCAGCATTTACTCAGAATGTTATCGAAAAAAATTGACCATCATGAAGACACAGAGGCAAGGACACTCGAGTATGACGAATGTGAATAATATAATGTTCATATAAACAAGTGATAGATCCCCGGCAACTGATATTTTTAATCAAATGACACATTTAAATTATCATGCAGAAAATAAGCAGTATTGTAAAACAACGCAAATTTATACCTATAGCGAATCAACAGCTCTTTCATTGACGAAAATTATATCTTTATCGCAACATTTGTATCAAAAAAGTTCACATTTTGACCTCATCATGCAGCAAATGAGCAGAATTACGAAGAAACTTTATGATTAAATATTATACTTTACTAAACTCTATCATTGTACAAAATTTCAAATAAATTGGAACTCTGTAGCATTTTAGACCTAGATTATCTGTGCCAATTCTTATACTATCTCATCACTTTAATTAATAATCATCAGTCTTTCAATAAACAAACTTTTGAACCACGTCTAGTCTAGCATCAACAACAGTGTCTGATTTACTCAGCTTTTGCTTTATATTTTTATATAGGCAATTTCTAGTATTTGTAATTTCCTTCTTCTCACCTAGGGGATTTTATGGAAAATATAATGATTTATTTACTAGCAATAGAAGTACTTGACTCTCTGTTCAAATCATAAAATCCAGTATTAGTTTTCTTTACATCTCACACCTTACTTAGTGTCATGGTGTTTATAATGCCAAATTTTAGAGATTTGTACAGAGATAACTACAATATAATTTAATATACTTAAAAATGGTTATAATATATATTAGCACCTTTTTTAAATGTAATTATGTGCACATGTGACATCACATGGGTTGATATGAATTAAATATATATATGAGATATCATACGCAATTCCAATTTCGCACTCAAAATGACCGCAAACAAGGACTTTTGGAATGATGACACTTATGTCAGTTTAAATCCTTTATTTGCCTCTAGCTTTGTGCAAAAAATATAAAAAAGTTAAAGAAGGGATCTGGAGATATATTGAAAATTGTCACAAATCCGGCTCTGTCACTTTGAATAACTTATAACCCACTTACTTCATGCAAAAAATCGGAAAAAACTGATGAACGGTACGGACATACAGACAAAGGCAAAGCCAGGGATCCAAAAAAATACGCTTACTCATTTTTTCTTTAATAGAATTGATATCGAAATCATGATCTTCCTAAAAGCAAATATATGTTTTAACAAGTGATAGATATATTGGATCTCGGCAACTAAAACTAGATTTTTTTAATGAAAACGCACCTTCAATTTATTATGCACAAAATGATTATACGAATGTATAATACAGGGATTAATCAATTAAAAATGATCAGCAATACAAAATTACATCTTTATAGCACTATTTATATTGGAAAATTAACCTTCAGACCTTACTATACAGTAATTAGCAGCTAAGGGATCATACAGGGGCGTACGGACGTACAGACAGAGCTGAATTTATAGGGTCCCTTTCGGCAAAGCTGGAGATCCAAAATAAGAAAAACCTAAGAGATGAGTTACCAGAAGACTTGAGATATGTTGAGATGTTGAGATATATTGAAATATATATTGAAATGATCAATTTTGGTCCGAATTTCACCTTTTGACCCTGTTTCCATGGAAATGATAATCTTTAATATGAATATTTAAAATGAATATTTTTAAAAAATCTGGCTTCACAACCATTTAACTTCATGCAAAAAATCGGAGAAAACTGATGAACGATCTCTTAGATAAATGAATTCCATTCAAAAGGCTTTGAAAATAATAATCGACATATTATATGCTACAACTATTATATATATGAGCGTACCCACCTTCATGTGTTTGACAATATTATTTACATCATCATCAACATGTGAACAAAATAAACAAAAAGATACCAACGAATCTTCCTCAATCCAATCCTCCCATTCCCTATGCAAAAACAAACAGTTGGGGTTCGATTAAAATTATTTGACTGCTTTGTACATAGAAAGAAACAGATAGGAACAATGTTTGTTTTGACTCTCTTGTTGCTAGATAACGCAATTAAAATTTTGTACAAGTACCTAAATTTACGAATTTTATGTTACTCTAGGTAGTTCCTAGAAACATTAAGAATGCTGATCTAAAACTATGGTGTATTTATTAAAAAGATCACCTTTATTCAAAAGCCACCAATTATATAGTGGACTAAAACTAGTATATTGAAGATGAAGGTGTATTTTGTCTTAGCGAGTAGTTTTAACTAAATCTAGTTGTAAAAACGTAAAAAGTTAATACTAAATCTTAATCTTTTTTAATATAATCAAAATGGACTGTATGTTGGGTAAAACTGTACTAATAAAGATACTTCGTAAAATAACTATAGTGGATCATAACATAGTTTGCCCAATTTTTATCTCAACTTACCCTACTTTTTTAGTAGTGCTATTTTTTTTATCTCTTATAATGCCCTAACGGATCTTGAGAAATATGCAAAATGTACAGTTTACTCTTCCACGTAATTGAAACAAGTGATAGATTGGACACATTGGATCCTCAGAAACTAAAGTATTTTTTTCATTCAAATTGCACTTTCAACTTATCATGCAAAAAATGAGCATTATTGTAGAACAATGCAAATGTATACCTATAGCGAATCATCAGCTCCTCCATTGACAAAAATTCAAAAATTCCATCTTTATAGCAACATTTATATTGAAAAATTGACCTTTTGACCTCATCATGCAGCAAATTAGCAGAATTATGCGATCATTTTTTTATCATTGTACAAAAATTCAAACAAGTCGGAACCATGTGGCATGAGGTATCATGCGAAATATCAATTCCGCACAAACATTTGACTTTGAATGATGATATGCTAGTTTAAAGCCTTTATTTGCTCTAAGTTTGTGCAAAAAAATAAAAAAAGTTAATAGGGATCTGGAAATTTTGACCCCAATTCTTGGTAAATAAGAACTTTTGTCAAAAATAAGGCCCCGTCACTTTATATAACTTATGACCATATTGTAACTTAATTCATGCAAAAAATCAGAAAAAACGGTTTCTATACGTGGGACGGATGGACAGAGCAGAATTTCTGGGATCCCTTCGGTAAAGCAAAGGACCCAAGAATAATGCAGGTATAAACTATTTTTGCAAATAAGAAAAAATATGTCAATATCTTAAAAATTGGCAAATTTAACCTTTTGACCCTGTTTCCATGGAAACGAGAAATTTCCTAAAAAATCTTAAAAAAAGCCTGTCACTTATCTTAATTTGTGATACTTTAACTTCATGCAAAATATCAATAAAAACAAGGGATAGATTGCCAGTGGATCCCCGGTAACTGCTATTTTTATCAAATGGCACTATCGTGCAGCAAATGA